>JAWWES010000001.1:108809302-108820051 GCA_035583135.1 Lophotriccus pileatus
GAATGTGTATGCTTTTGGCTAATCAGGTGCAAAACCAGAGTGCTTTTAAACTACAGCACCACCAAGAAAGGGAAAATACGTCTAGTTATAAGACATTGTTATAACCAAATAGGTGTAAAATTAGGTAGAAGCTGCCCGTAGTTTTGCAGAAATTACCTCTATGTACAGCACACCAAGATTAGTTGTAATAGATAACATTTTTCTTGTAGCGAAGTAGTTGTTTTCTTTTACTGTGAGGTGTTTTTTCTCCCTCTCTCTGAGATGTGTCTGCTTTGGTGGCCGAGCCCCACTGAAGCCACTAAAAAGCTGTCAGTGAGTTCAGGGTGACGAGGAATTCACATTAAAGGATTAACCTCAATGCAAAGAAGAATTTAACAAATGCAAATCTTTAGTAATTGAATTTCCACCGTTATATAATTCCTGAGATTTCATGGACATTGCATTTACTCAGTGTACAGGTAAGAGGTGCAAACAGAAATGTATTATTTCAAAGAGAAAAACCAACAAATTGCCTTGACTAGTCTGAAGCATACAGGAACGTATCTAAATGCAGTTTATCTCTGTTATAAAGGTTTGGCATTGAAATGTTTTCTGCTGGTGAGCATACTGGAAATTTTTCCTGCTCCATTTTCAGATATTGATAATAATTACACTAAATTATACTTTATAATTGTAACAGTAATGTCATATAGTATTAGTACCTGTTACGTTTAACAGGTTAAAATTATAATATAATCTTAATAGCAAATAATCATCATCTTTTATCTATCTTTGAAGGAGTCAAATAGAATAAAAGCTAAAGGGTGAGAGAGTCACTTCTGCAAATGTAGATGGTAGAATATGTGTTGCCTTTAGAGAGAGGCCCTTTGGCTCATGCAGAGGTGGGTGCCATGGGAATGGTTGCCCTTACTCTAGAGCAGCTCAAACAAACCTACTTTGCCACTTTTTACACTCCTAAATGCACACAGGGACACCACCCAATGTTTTATTTACTTAGTAAATTTGAGCAGACATCAGACATTGGTCTTTTCAAGAGGAGAGAAAAACCACAGTTTTGTCAAGTGTGACTGAAAATGGGAAATTTTGAGGGCAACAGCTGCTCAGCCTGACCTCTGTAAGCGCTTCATAGGATCCATGAACACATTTAGGGCAAAAGGGAAAAGCAGCATTTGCTAAATTGATTGATTTGTGTTAATTATGCCATATAAAAGTCCCAGCAGTCAGATTACCTCTCTTAGCAGGGCGGTGAGAGTGGACATCCCTTGAGGACCAAAACCAAAATCACCACCTTCATCCAGGAGCCCCTGAGGGGACATGGGGATGTTTCAAAGCCACCTACAGCTGTTGAAGGGGAAGTTTAAATAACTGTGTGCTTCCTCAGTACTAAATCCTCCTGCTCCTGAAACGCTTGCAGATGAGGTGAAGCAGATTTTTCATGAGGTTAATGTCACTTGAAGGATTCATGTAAATCCTTTATGGGTTTTGCTTTCACTTTCAGTATAACTGAATTTTATGGTATGATCATAACGACTCCTTCATTTTAAATTCAGTCTTGCACCAAGGGGTTGTTTCTATCACTGCATCCACAGTCAGAAAGAGGCAAGTTTTAACCTCTGAATACTCAACACCACGTCACCCTGCTTTCCTTTTCCACAGTGTTTAGTTCCTCAGACAATAAGCAAATACATCACTCTTCTAGAGGGGAGTTTCATTTCCTTCTTTCATGCACATTACCTCAAGAATGATTAAACTTCAGGCTTATTTTGCAACATGCAGTTTCAGCTTCACCCAGCAGCTCTTGGCAGCTTGTTTATGGGGCTGGTGTGGCACAGAATCAGTGCTGGCAGCACTATCCACCCCTGAGGGTGCCCCTGGCACATCCCAAGGTGTGTGAGGAAGAAACATCCTCCTTTGCCTCTCTCAGAGGGATGTGGCAGGAAAGGGGGTGGGCTCAGACCTACTCTCTTTGGAAGAGCAAACAAGACTTCAGCTGCTCCCTGAGGTCTCCCTGGGAAACGCACAGCTCATAGGAGCTCTGCATATTGTGGTTCCTCTCCATGAATGTTGCCTAAATATAGAGCTGAAATGTGGCTGTTCAAGATAGAGCCTTGCGGTAAACAAGGAAATCGAGCACAAAGCCACGCAAAGTTTTGGTTATTTTTCTATTGTGGTCTGTAAACTGTTCAAATCTATTGATTGTAGCTTTTTACTTTAGGGCCAATTGCCAATAAGTTTAAGAGAACCTTCTGTTGTTCCACTGGTCCATCTTGCTGCAGATCTCAAGAGCTACTTGCATGTTTACAAGCTTTTTTCCAGTCACGTTGATGCCTCTCACTTATGATGTAAATAAATGTACTCCTAGATATATGCCAAGTAGTATAAACCTTTATATTACAACTGCCTGAAACTGTCCACCATAACTCTATTTGCAGTTTCCTGTTACTTGGGTAAGCATTTTCCAGAATTTCCATCAGATTTAAAGCCGAAGTCCTTTTCATGCTAAGCCATTTGCCTGTGCATGATGGACTCGTTCAGAGCCACAAGGAACATCCCACACCGGCCTTGCCACAACAAACTGAGCCTCTCAGGGAGGATGTGCACAAAACTGATGACACTTTTCCAGGCTTGCACTGTCAAGGACAACCGTGATTCTGATATCATCAAACTCTCAAGCATCCTGAAGGATCCTTTAGCTCAGATGGCATAGCCTGGCATGTTTCTATGCATGCCCACAGCTGTTTGTTCTTCATACTTAAAGCTTTCCTATGGCATCTTGGAGAAAGGCTGCTCAGGAGGGACTGTCAAGGCAGATTCTTGAGGGGCTGACAATAGGGAATCTAGAAAGCCCAATAATCAACCTCTTTCCTTCCCAGCTTCCTCCAGACAGGCACAGCTGTGTCTTTCTCAGGACATGGGAGTGGGAGGAGAGGTGAGACAGAGATGTGTGAGACAGTTGATCCCAGCTGTCAAAAAAGCTGCTGCCCTCCCTTGTTTAAAGATGAGCACAAGCTGAACTTGCAAGTCTTGCTTTAATGATGACTGCATATCCACTGTAACCTGCCTTCCCACTTACCCATTAGATACTATGAAAGTGGAACAGGCTCAAATGCAACTGAACCTTCTCCAGCACAACCTGTGCTGTACACCCCTCCTTATTCTCTGCTTCTTGGGAGCTGGGATGCTTTATTTTGCCACATGTGGTCCTTAATCCCATGACTCACCTGTGCTCTGTCAAGCACATGCAGGGAGCTGGTCAGGCCAGTCACAGATTCTCAAGACTCCAGGATGCTCATTTTTTTTTTGTCACACCACCACAGTTGTTCACCATTATCGTGCCATAAATGGCACCTCTGGCTGTTGATAGGACAAACTGCCAGCACTGGTAGAAGATTAAGCATGTCCAGCAGCAATACTGCAAGGTGGAAGCCATGAACTGGGCTGCTTTCCTTCTGTAACACCAAAGCCCAGAAAAGATAGAAAGAGGGCAAAACTGAGAGCGTGGAGACTTGATCAGTGAGGATTCAGCAATGTCTGTGTTGAAGGCTTGTAAAAGGTCACATAAGCCTTAATAGACAAGCACCATTTTATGCAAGTTTTCTTACTGTCTTGCTGTCCTGCCTCCTCTCAGCACTCCTGACATGTTTCCTGGTTTTGTTTCCCTCACTACCACTTTCCTTATGGGCATCTATCAGTAGCCCAGATTCTTCCATAAAGGAGGGGTTTATTTCTTAAATCCTTCCACCGTGCTCTAGGCTCCACCTCTATTCTCCCACATTCTTGCTGTTTCTCCTTCCAGCTTGGGAAGACAAGGCTGTTTGTCATGCAGCAGGAATGTCAGTCAGTCCATGAATGTAGCCAGGAGGGCAAATATTGTGGGTTGTTTTTTTCCCCTGCAACAGGCTGACCCTTCCTCTCACCAATTTGTCATGCTTTCATTTGAGTGTTACAGTAGGACACCACACTAGTCTGAGATGACTCTTCCTTTCTGAAGCTTCATAGGTATTTGTCTTTGGTGTCTCATCTGAAAAAGGACCTCACCTTGAAATTAAAGCCTTGCCAGGCACTGCCTAAAACTTGTGATATGGACAGCCAGCTTTACTTTACATTCTATAAAAATCATGGTGCTGAGTGCAGTAATGTTTACAGATTTTTGTTTTTAATTAAATTTACACCTACAGTTTTTGTGCAGCCAATCTCACAAATGACAAGCACAGACCTACTGAAAATCAGCTGAAAAACGCACAGAGGAGCAAGGCTGAGATGGAAAGGATTTTGTTGTTGATGTTGTTAAGGATGGCATGAAAGAGGGGAAGCAATGAATGCACTGTCTTTCATTGCCTGGGCAGGATAAGACCTCTGAAGCAGCCCAGGCATGCCCAGTCCAACAGAAGAGAAGAAAAGAGGGCTGCAGATAACATGCTCTCCAGCATACAAAAGAGGAACAGAGCCTATAAGAAGATGCCACAGGGAAGGCAGAAGTAAAGACAGAGACAGCTGGAGAGTTCCTGGAACAGAGGAGGAGTGGGAAGGCGTGAGGATGGGAATTGACTGAATCCTCTGTGCAGTCACTCTGGTCACAGCTTCACCTCTCTTCTCCCTGGGGTGGACAGCAGGAATCTGGGTTATGCTCCCTCAACTTTCTGGCTGCAAATGCCCAAGCAGAAACTGCAGCTAGACCAGGCAGGAAGCACAAGAGATGATGCAATGCAGACAAATGGAAATTTTGCCCACTTTAAACTGCTAGGACAAAAGAAAAGGTATGAGCATGTAATGGGGTTAGACATACTCCTGAGTTTATACAATACATATGTTTTAAATGCCTCAGTCCTAAGAAAACAGCATTCTCCAAACAGGCTCTAAGGCAGGAGGCAGGACAGCAACTATCCCTTGCCCTTTCAAAGAGGCAGATCTTTTCAGCACGCTCCCTCCCTTGGCAAAAGGGGGCCAGAAGGACATGAGAAACTAAAGGTCCAGGGTATCTGGAGTGAAGAAAGGGAAACCAAAGAGAGAATAGGGATCCCCCAGTGAATCACACATTGTGGAGGCAGAAGGGCACAAGGGAAGGGGCAGGGAGGAGAAAGGGATATAAAATTATGATGAATGGTACAGGAGATGCAATTGTGTCGCTGAAGGACAGAGAAGAAAAGGGCAAGTGCAAAGAGAAGAGGGGGGAAACGTGCAGGAAGAACTGCGTGATGAGATCTCCTTGGAAAGATGAGTGGTGCTGGGGTAGTGGCTTTCACAGCACTCCAGGTGGGAAACACTGATTTACAACTCCACGATTAACACTCACATCCCGTGGCTGACACTGCTTTGGAAGTACAAACCTGTGTGTCCCAAGCCGCGATTATTTCCCCTGGGCAATAAAAAAGCTCAGAAGTTGTTACCATTCGGGCTGAGGAATTTGGCACTGGCAGTAGCTGTTACTTGTGTTCCTTTACAAAGGTCCCCATCACCAGCAGAACCCACACACAGAAGGAACTCAGCTGAGTCGAGGCAGCCAGGTGCAAACCTGCCCACGGCGTGTAATGTTCACTGCTAACAATTCTGTAGCTCATTTGAGACAGCCCCTGCCCGTGCTGCTGTACACTGTGTCCTGAAAATAAAGCTCCCAGTGCACCCATTTAATTCATGTTCGTACCAGGAGATTATAATTTTCAAATATTTTTCAAGAGTTATCGAGAGCAATGCCGGAAATTATTTGCACGTCAGAAGCGCTTCCAAAGTGCAGGAAGGTGCCTGGGAAAGCTGAATTTCAGATTGCAAATACTGTGGTATCATGACAGCTTTTCACTGGGAGCTGCAGCACGTGCGCCTGCACTTCTATTATAAAACCTTATTCAGCTGCTGAAGGGGCTAAAGCCATTCTTAGGTTCTCTAAAAGATCTGTTTAATTCTCAGCTCTCCCTGTGGGAGGTTGGAGGCCAGCTATTCTTTCCACTTGAAGAGTAGGTACCTACAATTCTTGACAAGCAAAGTTCTTTGTAGGCAGACAAAAGTAGGCTAAAAGAAAAGATGCTGGTTAGGAATTATTTCGCTACATACAGAAATTGAGAGTTGGTTGGTTCTTGTTCTAACTCATCACCCCATTTCTAACATAGGCTAAGGACTGGTATTCATGATCTTTTCATGAGCAAAAAAAATCATATTTATGTTGCTCATTACAGGGAGTATAAAAACATCACTACTAAAATTATTCAAGAAAGCCTAATGATGTGTTTAAGTGCTCACCTGTAAAAATCTAAAATATTTGCTCATTTTATGTGTCAGTGGATGAAAAGTAACCCCTCTGGAACAAGTTTATAATAATCTTTTCTCTGTTTTGTTGTCGGGGAGTTCTGGACGTGGCTGGTAAATGTGATGATGATCCTGATGCAGAACCCAAAAGCCTTTTCCTCAGGACTGTACCCAAGAAGTCACATCTGCAGACCATGACAGATCAGAGCAGCTGAATTCCTGAAGAGCCAGTAACCTACCTCAGACGTCATTGTAGTGCTAAGCTCTCTACAAAAGTTTCCAAAGCATCCAGCCTCCCCTCAGAATAAAAACATTCAATAAAGCATCAGAAACTCACCATTCTAAAGCCTTAATACAAGCACTCTTATACTTTTAAGTACACCTGATTTTGTTTTAGTAGGCTGGAGTTTGTTTCCCAGTGCCTAATTTTATCTCGGGAGTCTTACTCGCCTAAATCGATCTTGACTGCAATGATTCAGTAGAGCCACTGAATAGGACATGCCTACAGAAACACAGCATTTTAATATTTTATTTTAAAAGACATCAATTCTAGGAATTGGGATGTATGAAATATAAGCCTGAAATTATCCACCCTAATTTTTGTGCACTGGGCAAAATTTACTTCCATAAATGAATGCCTGTAAAGCAATGCTGTATTTATCATCTTATAAATCAGCTGTATTTATCATTCCTTTAAATCCCGTTAGATTGACAGGTTGGGAATCATTCACCACTAGCCATTAAACAATATGGATTTCGGGGTTATGTGAAAAAGAGGAGAAATATCAGCAGCATTTTCCACGTGAGACATTCCTTAAGCCATCAGCTTTCCACTACCTGGGACAGCCTGAGCCTGACAGACTCCACCGACAGGAAAACCCCGTGGCAGTGCTGCTGCAGACCCAGAGTCACTCTGGCATCTCTGTACTACATTCCAGTTTCTGCAAATGCTCATGAGTCGAGCCAGCTCCTCACAGATAAGATATGAAAGCAGGGCTGTACCAGTGACACAGTCTGCCCATGGCTGAGCAATCTTCCCACGGGCTTTGGGGACTGAATGATCTTAGCGGTTAGACTCTCGGAAACTTAATTTTTTAAGTCTTAGACAATGCTTGTGGTATGGTATCCTCCTTGTTAACACAGAAGAAATAAATTGACTTTTCCTTTTTTTAGTATTTTTTTCTTTATTTTGCTGCTTTTCCCAATATTACATTTTAAACTGGCCTTTAGGGTTGAGAAACAGCTGCACGTATAAAACAGCCTTCCTAGAGGCAAATAATCCAGAGCATGATTTCTTTTTTTAATTTTAATAATTGTCTGAGTTTGATTTCACAATCTGTTTGCTGTACATTTGTTAAGGGCCATTTAAATTTTTATCTAAGCTGGAAGGCGCTCCTAAGGTGGCATAAAATATTAAACATGTTTATATTTTCGTGACATAATACGATTCTCCTTTCCATGCCAGATCCCATCTGTTAAGACAACTTCTTGGATCTTTTGAATGTACATCCAGTTGAAATCAGGATTCTCAGAGATTGCTCTCCCTGCTCCAGCACATGGAGGCAATGAGCTGTTGTTTTTGTGTTGTAGTGTGCAACTTGTACAATGCCTGGGGGAGTTAAATTAATTTGATTTCCTGAAGAAAAAATACACCCCCCCCCCCCCAAGTGTCTTGAAGCAACCCTACTCACAAAATAAAATAACACCTTAATGGAAATCCTAATAATGAAAATAAAATATCCCATGCTTTTCTTTCTTTTAGCTTTTCCTATGTTAGTAAGAGTCAATAAAATTTTAGAACAAAGTACTTCTTTCTTGTTTTCCTGTTTGTTCTTTGGTTCCCTCCCAGTACCCAACATTTTGAGCTTTTAGATTTTAAGTGAGGTAATTTTGTGATCTGCAAGTCCATCAAATTATGCTTTATTAATGCTTTTATTAACAAAAAGGCAAAACCTGATGCTTTCCTTTTGAAATGAATGAACTCTCCAGGATAATAAAAACAAAACAAACCTTCTTGCTGGTTGCATTTGCAATATTTACCGTTTGCATTTGTTATTACTATAAGTTTTTCTCCTGTATGATCCCATTTCTTATTATCAGCATACACTTTTTTTGTGTTACATACTATTCTCATAAGTCTTATCACCGACAAAAATACAGCAGGAGTGAAGCTGGTGGAATTCAGGGGTTTTTAAGCAAACCCTTTGTTTTTCTTTCACCCTTGTACAGAATTAGCTCTTTGATGCAGTAAGTTTTATTTTCAAGAGACACTCGATCACTATGTGACGAGTTCCAGTTGGTGATACACTCCTGACTGTTGCATACTATTTTGCCTTATAATCTATTCAGAAAAAATTTCTTAAATTCCACAGAGGAGCAGATTCTCCTCAGAAAGATGGACAGAGCTGTCCATCCTAGCCTTCAAGCCATTCTCCAGTCCCACCAAACAAGTGATTGGAAGCAAACTCCTTGTGGTCCAAAGCACATTGATCTCATCTAGACTGCACCTGGACAAACAATGTGCAACTCAGCAACCCCTGCCCACCACAACTGCAGAGGAAATACCAACAGCAGAATACAGAAGAATAATCCTGGATCCTACCCCTGAGTGTTCAAGAATATGATATAATTCATCCAGTGCACGATAGCAAGCAAAGTAAATAACCACTGTACCCCAGGAAGAATTCACACAAAACACCTGCAGGGCAAAAACCACCTACTTGACAGTCGGTGAATGTTTCTCGCAAAAGGGTCGTTTCATCCTTATCCTTCAGTCTGGACCCTCAGGAGAAACCTGAAGATGAGCCTGGGAACTATGGGCTCATTTATAACTCTGCATGATCCCAGAAATAAGAGGCTTAACAAAGACGTATTTTTGACATTTTATAAATTCTCTCCTCCGCCGCCAACCTCTCCGCGCCGTGCAGGTTATAAAGTACAAGTCTCTCTTTTATCCCCCAGGAGGGAGCAAGCCTGAAATTTCTCTGTCTCTTATGCATTCTCCTCTCTCCTGCAGTGAGGAGCCCCACACCTCACATGTACCCATCACTTGTGTCACTGAGCACTTGGTACATACCCAGCTGAACTCTGAGCAATAATCCTAAATTCATCTTTATCTTATAGACTCACAGAACCTTGGAATATTGTGGGTTGGAAGGGACCTTTAAAGACCATCCAGTCCCCATATCTTTGAAATCTGTTGCACTTATTTCAGAAGAATGGCTTTCTATGTCTGAAATTTTTCCTGAATTCTAAAACTATGACAGTTGGCATGTTAAAAAATTTCCTCTTCCTACAAGCCTGATAGCTGCAATTAAATAATCCACTATCTTTATCTGATGTTCCATAAACAATACGCCTTGTTAAGGTGCTAGAAAAGCCATACCATACTTTACAGTTATTTCTTAGTTCATAATTAAGCAAGCAGAGTATGTCCACCATTTAACAATACACTACATACACATGTATGGGGGGGGAGACTTAAGGCTGTGTATTTTCTTTTTGCCTTTATTCCTGTGTGAACAACTGTGTAGTTGTACCATCATATTATACACTTTTATATATTTACTTAGTCATTCTAATAACACTGACACTGATAGCTCATATTTTGATTACCGTGTGATAGATTTGTTTTAATTACAATTTGCCTGTGTTAAACACATAACCCATTTCTGCTGTACAAAAGAAGAGAATTTATATATCATTTCATCTTGCAGTGTTAGGGATATACATGAATTCAAAGTTCTCTGCACACATGGAAGGAGTAGCAAGTCAAAGCTAATTAGTGCAGTGAGAATCTGGGAGGAAAAGTTTCTTTCTGCCTTTGAAATTTTCCACATCTTGGGTGAGCTGATCAAGCAATGAGTGCTTTGTGACAGGCTGCAAGGCTGATTATTCACTTTTGTTTGTTATTTGTTTTAAATAATATTTCCCCACTAATATGCAGTAGTTTCCTAAGTGAATGTGTAATGTTTACTTAGGCAAGGATAACACTCCTTTTTTTCTTTTTTACAAGACAGTTGGTCTTAAAATTTTGCATTCATAGAAGCTGAGTAATGCCCTCAATGGTAAGTCATTTTTTCCCCTTTACTCTACAGAAGGTTTTAGTGGGAGAAACTTCCTTAAGAGATATGTGCCAGAAGAGAGGAAAATGTGCTGGTGTACTACAGCTATGTGGGAAACAAAGTAATTGTAACATTTATTAAGCTTCAGCTTTTATAGAAGCTACAACTTTTAGCTGGTGTTTTTCTTTAATCAGATAAAGAAATAAGGTATTTAGCAAAAATAACAGAGCTTTCCAGCATGTTCAAAATTCAGCATGTTGTGTTCTGCTGCACCAGATTGGAGAGATTTCCAGCAATACTCACTGAAAATCAACAACTTTTTCTTACTTTTTATTTTTAGGATCCAGCCGATATAAGAGTCAATATTATCAATCAGAAATTTAGATGGTCTTTCATGAACACAGGAAAGGAAGATGAGGAAGGCAACAACACATTTCTTCTTGTTTCT
>JAWWES010000001.1:108820151-108856608 GCA_035583135.1 Lophotriccus pileatus
ATCAGAAATTTAGATGGTCTTTCATGAACACAGGAAAGGAAGATGAGGAAGGCAACAACACATTTCTTCTTGTTTCTTTGTATAATATGAAGGTGATAGGGAGTTTGTAAATATGCTCCAAATTAACTCCAGTAGGGTTACAATAGTAACCCTCAATTTCTGATCCTCCTTTTTGATCTTTAACTATGAGATTACATAGTTAGGGAGCAATAGTTCTTCCAGAAAATAAACAGAGTTTTCTCAAACTCTTTTCTGAATGGTTTTGAATTAATCAGTTACTTATCCCAGATAGTAAGGTATACTGATATGAATTTAAATACTTAATACTAAATTTTACCATTGAGGGCATGTATATAACTGTGAAGGATGACTTTTCCTCACCATTAAGTTAAAAAAAGGATCAGCCACATGTAAAAAATTGAAAAGATCCCAAGTATGATCTTGATGAATCCTTCACATGTATGAGACTGAGCCAATCTGCAATTTATTTGTTCTTGCAAGCACCATCACCATCTAAATTCAGCACTCTTAAGGCAACTCTGAGATCCTACACCTGAAGAATGTGTGCAGTGTCATAAGGCTCACATTCCCTGAGTCCACCTCACAATTTTAAAACAATTCTTTGAAGAATAAATTTATGTGGGGCTCCCAAGAACAATTTGGACCCAAAATTTTCAATCTACACATGGAACAATGGTAATCTTGTATTTTCTACTTCCTGATACAGTGAATTAAGTTTTTCAAGGAGGGAAATGAGCAATCATGCTTGATTGAAGTCAAACAGTGAGTATTTTCATGTGCAGGGCAGATACTCACTTAGAAGATCAGCCAGAAGAAGAGCTGACCAAAACTGGAATCCATGAAAGCTGACCAAAACTGGAAATCCAAATGTCCATGAAAGCAAAGGACCTAACTGTGGTTGAATCAAACAGCTGTTTGCTATCAGAACAAGTGTTCTCAAGTACTACATAGGTAATATTTGGACAGTGTATCCCATTGTTTAGGATAAGTCAAAGAAACCGTTCTCTGGAAAGAATTGTTTCTGCTCAGACTCCCATTATCACATCTCTTCTCTCACCCCATCTTTCTCTCTTTGGCTGCTGTGGCACCTCATCTATGTCTGGTAGAACAGATAAGTGGTAGTCATCAACCCCACTACACGCAGGGCTCATTATATCTGCTCTCTGAACACTTCAGATGCTCCTGGCAGCACATTTCTCTTCCTCTGGCCCAGGCAGTGTGTGTGCTCTCTGTGTGCTGACTAACTGTGGTGGGTTGATCCTGGCTGGATGCCGAGTGTCCACTCTGTCACTCCCCTCCTCAGCTGGACAGGTGAGAGAAAATAAACCAGGAGGTTCATGTGTTGAGATGAGGACAAGGAGAGATCACTCACTAGTTGCTCTCATGGGCAAAACAGGCCCGACTTGGGGAAATTTATTACAAATTAAATCAAAGTAGGGTAAAGAGAAAATATAACTAAATCGTAAAAACACCTCCTCTCCACCCCTCTCTTCTTCCTGGGCTGAACATCACTCCTGATCTTCTCTGCCTTGACCCACCAGCAACACAGGCAGGTGGGGAATTGGGGCCATGGTCAGTTCATCCCATGTTGTCTCTGCCACTCCTTCCTCCTCAGGGGAAGGACTCCTCATGCTCTTCCCTGCTCCAACGTGGGTCCTTCCCATGGGCTGCAGTTCCTCATGAAATGCTCCAACGTGGGTCTCTCCCACAGGGTTCAGGCCTTTCTTAGCTAAGTTATCCCAGAGGTGCTCCCACTGTCGCTGATGGGCTTGGCCTTGGCCAGCAGCTAATCCATCTTGGAGCCAGCTGGCATTGGCTCACAGGACACAGGGGAAGCTTCAGGCATCTTCTCACAGAAGCCACCCCTGCAGCCCCCTCGCTACCAAAACCCAAACAGGGCTCCTTCTGGCCCTGACAACAGGCTCTCACTGTCAGTGGACCATTGCTCACCTTGTCTGCAGCTGCAAAACCCACTTCTGGGCAGACACCCACCTTGTTGAGAAGGCAAATTTTGTATCACACAGCACTGCCAGGCTGAAAGTTAGGTGGCCATTCAGACTTTCTCCACAGAAAGGAGAAAGGAGAAGGGAAAGCAGCTCCGGAGGGCAATGGTGGCATGGGGTGAGTCGTGCCCAGGGGCACCAGGGAGCCACAGGGTGCCCCATTTGTAGATGGCAACAACCCAGTGAGATGCATCCAGCTGAAACGAGTATTATTTGACATGTTAGGAGCCTCAATCTCCTTTGAAATGGAGACAGACTTATGATGAATTTAGCCCACTAAGTAGGGGCTGGATCTGTGCTAAACTGCAGTTGGCCGCAGTTTTTCAGCCATGTGTTTTTGATACTCACAACATTCCTTGAATTAAGGTTCAAGGAAAACTTCAAAGCCTACTATTACTTGGTGAAATGAATACTACTAATGGCATTAATGCACAGACTTCAGCTGGACTCTCCACCTGAGAAGACTAAGGAATCAGTAATTTGTAATGATGTATAGTCACAAATGAAAATTCTTAAGAACTGCTGGCATTTTCGTTCACCTTATTCAGAGAAAAAAAAATAGCACAAAACATGGATGATTTAAGATTTATTTCTGTCATTTTAGAAAATAAAGGAATAATTACCCTGTCTCTGGGAAGTTAAAATACATTACTTTATTCATTTTTGGTTGTTTTATATTTCTGTTAAAGATGTTAAGATTTTCTGTTAAATATTTAAAAATATAGAAGTACGCCTAACTGTGCATTACTGCACGTAAAAGTACAAACACAAGGAAAGACAAATAATTAAAGGGACATTATGATATGAAATTTGATGCTCATTTAACCTAGGAAATGAACTGGTAATAAGTTCAAAATCAGAAGAACTACAGAATTCTAGTAGTTAAGACTTCAAAAAGAAAAGTAACTCGTAAATATCAGATTTATCCATTTGGTCTTAATGTGCAACTGAGAGCAGTGCAAAGGATAGAAGTAGTGACAAGTCAATTGGACTTCTAAAAACTGTTTTGCTCGATATTCAAAAAAAAGTCAAACCACAGAAATAAACTTCAGTTTACAGCATAAAATTTAGCTGTTGTCCATTGATGTTATTTTCATATATTTAGATCCTGAATTATATTTACCTTCCCAAAATAATGGGATAAAAAAAAAATAAATGGAAAAGAGTTAGCGTGCTGAGAAAAAGCAGATTGCCTCTGGATGATAAAAGACCTACTTATACATTGTTTCAATAGACCAACTGATATGTCTAGTAAAAACAGACAAGCTTTGATGCATACAAGCCTGTTTTCAGATCTAATAAAAGATATTACCCCTCTTTACAAGTTCTGGCTCGCTCATTGCCTTATACCGTTCTGGCTACAAAGACAGTGCTGTTGCTCCAATATTATTACTACTGAGAGAACCTCCCAGCTAAAATAGCACTACTGCTACAAAAGTCCTCTTATAAGTTACTTCAGATTTATCCAACATATTTTATTTCAATCTCTCAGAGGGGCTAGAAGCCTACATAAAATACAACGTGGCATAAAGTTAATCTGCATTATATTCTGAGGTGCCCTGTCACAGAGAGAGAATGGAGCAGCAATATAATAGCAGTGATAAAAATTCAGTCTTTACATAAAGACTTGAATGTAAACTGACATTTGCTAACTATACCACATCGTGAAAAGAGAAATAATGAGTTTTAGAGAAGTTTTTGGCGATGGGAATTATTTTGCAGGTAACTGGCAACGAAATATAGTTGAGAAAAGCTTCTGGCCAAAAAAAAAAAAAAAAGGAAAGAGTGGAATGACAAACACATAGCTGAAGGTTCCAAAATCCTACTAGTCTGCATGCTGCATTGTGAAATCCCTCTTCAGACTGAAAAAAGAAAACCTTCAGTCACAAGAAAGAAAAAGAAAACTGGTTTAACAAAACTGCAAACTTCCTTCCTGTACATATTTTTAGATTTAAGCCTTTCTGAGAAGCTATTTTTATAAACCTCTGATAAAACTACTGATACAAGACCTGAAATGGATCCGTGCTTTGGTTCAAATAATGTTCATTTCAAAATCTGGTTTGCTCTTAAATAATCTTTTTCTATTGTTTCCTTCTCTCTGATCATACCTTCTTTATTTTTCCCATTCCAAACCTGAAGTAGTAACCTTTCTCCTCTCAGACTACCCTGGTTTGAAACCTCTCATGGTTTGTTCATGACACTGGTTTTACACGATCTCACTGTCTAGCTGTGCCTCTGCCTATCAGTTCCCCTTAAGCCTTTCAGCCAATTTCAATAAACCCTGAACAAGGGATAAGGGCTTTCAATGAAACATTAATTCCTATAGTTTTTAGGAAGACTGTTAGCAAGAGGAGGAAGAAATGCCGAAGAAGTGCCCACTGTTGGAAAGGCAAGTACAATTCAATTATTATGCCTCCCGCTTGCTATTAGTTAATTAAGCACCTGACTAGTCCAGCATATTTAACATAAACCAGGCACTTCAGCACTTGAGGGATGTAATTCAAGGTTGGAGGGAGATCAGGGTTTGAAGCGTGTAAGATGCTCAGCCTTAGGAAAACAAGCTGCTTCCCTTCTGCTGTGTACACAGCTACTGTTGTGTTTACAAACACCATGTAACTGCAAATGACCATCATATAATATGTAAGAGACATATTTGTGGACAACAGCCTCCTCCATGTCCACACCGGTGCAATGACAAAGCTCTGTGTGCAGAGAGGCATTCAGTAAAACTGAGGAAGTCTCAGCAGTTCACAAATCTACGGAATTCCTTGCAGGTTTTTGACAACATCCTCCTCTAGCACATTTAGGAATAACATTGACAGGTTTTGAGAACAGCTCCCTTCTTGCCTCACTTTACTCTTAAGGCTGGAAGGAAGTCAAACTTCTTCAAGGTTCATGTGGATGAAGAGGAGCATATGGTTGTCAAATCCATTTGTTGAAGTCTGTCCAAATCCTACGAGACAGATGCGTTTCACATGGACACCACATGGTTTATCTGAGGACAGTTCAGCCGGGAACGAACTAGACAGCAAAAATATTTTGAATTGCTCCCTCTCCAAAAGATGGACGAGATACACTTTTGGGCCTGTAAACAGACTTTTTGACAAATGGTCCCTGCAACATCCTCTCTGCAATTGGTAGACATGCTGAGAATTTCTGTTCATGCTGTTCCTTCACCCTGCATGTGCACAACTAAATGAAAAACAGGAAGATGCCACGCCATATTTTTCATATCACAAGAATTGCTCCCAATCAGACACCATCCTTTCTTCAATGTAAGAGACCACAGGCCTCCACAAAATCTTTTTCTTATAAAATTTCTGTGTTTTCTACCTAAGCAACCATTCTTTTGCACCTGTAAGTACGGAGCATAAACTGGATTTAACTGCTTCTATGAGCCTTTCAAGAGAGACATTATGCCCTCTCCAACATCACTGTTAATATCTCATACAATCAGATATCAAAAGTTGAAAGATGGAAAGTTACTACTATGAAGAGAAGTCTTACATTGCTGTGAAGAATGGTAATTAAAGTAGCCATCTCAGGAGAAACTAAAATGAGGTGGCTATATTTGGGCTTTATTTGTAACAGAACAGTGATATAGCATCCCTCCAGAAGAGTCTTTCCAACTCCTTCATACATTACTCCCATGGGAATTTTTTTTACCTAATTTTGAGGGCTAATTAATATGTACAATAAGTACTGTCTGATACCTCAGGGTGACATGCCCTCTCCCCCAAAGGTATTAAATTCAGGATGGTATGGAAGGCTAAGATTGCATCTGAGTTTTGGAACAGATACACAGTAGCTGAATTTTTTAATTTACTGCATTTGGATTCTGGCTTTGTATCATATAGAAAAGCCTAAATATTTAGTGTCTAGATAAAGTAATTATATGACAAACATCTTTAAACTGTCTTGTTTATTATTGGAATAACTTTCTTGGGTTCTGCTTATCATTTTAAGGGATACAGAGGGCAAAGTTCTCAGCTGCTTGGCATTTTCCCATCAGATACAACAGTCACCTGCCCTGTCAGCTGTAAATTACCAAAGTACCAGGGCCCTGAGGGCATTATCAGGTCCCCCAGCAGCCCTGCCCAGAATCCCATGTCAGCCCAGCCAAGGATGGAGATGCCCATCCCGGGACTGGGGCTGCTGGTTCCTGGGGTGCCCTGATGAAAACCATTTCCCATGGGGAACACCTCTGAAACCATCTTTCATTTCCATCATGCCTTACCCAACCCACGGTACACAACGACTCGTGTGTCGAGTGTAAGAGTATCAGACACTGTCCACCACTTGTGTCTGGTATTTGGGACTCGTTATTCCCAGTATGAAAATACCACTTAATCACCTATGCAATGTTCTGGGACTGCTGTGATACAGTTACACTTTACATTAGAAATCACAGTTGTGAAAAACAGGAGTTCTTTCCTGAAAGGGATGGCCTGATCCTGCGATCCAGCGTTGTACAAAGTGACATCTACATGCATACCATTATTGCCAAAATACTATCCAAAATATATACTGCATAAACCAAAGACTTGGGCAAGTGCAAAGTACTCTTTCCCTTACTGGCACTCACACACAGGCTTAAATAAGTCAATGAAAAATTAGGTAAACCAAGAGCACTACCGATGTGCTTAAGTGAATTACTGGATTGGGCCCAAAGCTATTGAAAATGGTGTGAGATTGATCCTTGACGTGATCCCTTGGAACAAATCTCAATGTCCAAGCGCCTTGTTTGATTTTCAAGCAGTTTTTTATTTTGTTTTTAGAAGGAACTGCACTATCTGCAATACGACCTGTTGTTTTCTGAGTGTTGCTGGACAGTGTGTAACGGAGTATCCAGGGGGCTGAGTCAGAAGGAAAAAAACCTGTCTTTCCTGGCTCTGTGGTAAAATTCTGCTTTCTCTCATCCATCATTGCTTTTTTATTCTACCCCTGTGCAAAGCCCTAGAACTTTACTCTGCATCAGCAGTGTTACAAGTTTACTTTTGTCTACCTATGCAGCAGGGTGGTGTCAGTTTAAGAAGTGGGGATAAACGTACCTCTTAACCTATATAGAGATCTTCTAAATTCTGAACAATTCCCCCACCAGAACGTTGTTTTTCATTGGGTTTGGGTTAGTCAGTGAACAACATGACCAGCTGCTTCACAACTGGTTTCACTTTTTGTTTGATGGGCCGGCTGAAGTGTTGGGGCCAGGAAGTCTGCAGGGAAACACTTCCATTGCCCACATTTTCACACTGAACTAAAGACATCCCAAAAGCATTTC
The DNA here is from genome assembly GCA_035583135.1 of Lophotriccus pileatus. NCBI lineage: Eukaryota > Metazoa > Chordata > Aves > Passeriformes > Tyrannidae > Lophotriccus > Lophotriccus pileatus. The sequence continues at coordinate 108,827,454 of JAWWES010000001.1, forward strand.
TAATCACACTGACTGGGTACAGCAGAGAATCAGCCACAATGACTACCGGGGAATAAATTATTTTGTCATAGTTCTGTGTAGACTCTTACTTTGGAGCAATCAGTGAATTTTGTGAGTGCCTACTGACTTCTGTCTTCCTCTCATGGATACTCTTTAATCAGCAATGTCTCTCGCTCATATCCTTTTGTTTCCACTATTGCTGCACAAAGACAAACCAGTAACATTTATCTGCAGTACTGGGGGAGGGGGGTGTGTGTATACACCTTTTCCAAAGGCAAAGGAGTGTCATACAAGATGAGCCACAGCAATGCCCCCAGAGAAGAGCAGGAGCCTGAGCACAGAGGAGGGGACAGGAAGAATTCCCAAGTCTGTGTGCAGTTTGCTTGTTCAGGAGCCACACAGTGCCATTGCTGTCCCAATATCTGGTTTTATTTGGAGCCATAAATAGCTGTGTGCTCCAGCCTATCGTGACCTTTGATTAGCACTGCTACAAGCAACTGCTGGGCTGTCAAAGCACTCCAGAATATACTTTGAAACCAGGAAGGAGGTCAAATATAAACATGAATAGTTTCTTTTCCCATGCAAGTGCAAGATTACTCTTGTATCTCTTTTGCTTTTGCAAACTGTACATAAACTAGAAGCTAAAATCAGAAAAAATACCAGCAAAGGTGCCAGAAAGCTGAGGAGGAATCGTTTCTTAGTCTGTTCCAAACCTAAGGTTTCAATTAAAATAATCAAAGCTTCCCCTCTTTCTCTTGGCTGAAGGAATGCTTCTTCACAAGAGGGAATACTTGCTACAAGTTGTAACACTATTGTTTCCACAACTATTGTTCCTATCTTTTTTTTTTTGGTTGTTGACTTTTATGTGAACTGACAGTCAATTTCTTGGTGGACAATTGCCCACATTATAAAAATCCACTGATGTGTCACTCTTTGGCTCTGCCAAAAAAGCCACAGTAGTTACAAGGAGCACAGTAATTAAACAGGGGTCCACTTAACAATAAAAAGAAATGACCATCAACAAACACAGCAGTACATTTTTAAGGGCTGGTGTCAAAATATAGATAACTCTGATAGTTTGAGGTGTCTGTGCCTCTGTAAGTCATAAAACAGTGAAGAGCTCGAGGGAGAACACTGCACCAGGCAAGGAAAGCTAAATGCATTTTAGGTGCAGTAATTTTAAGTGCCTTCCCTGGAGAACAAACTGGATAAATTGGAAATACAAGGAAGAGCTCAAAGTAACTGATAAGGGACAAAAAAGGAGGCCAAAATAACATGCTCAGAGGCATCAAAATCACAGAGATAAAAGGGTTGTTTTTTACATGATTACACATATTTCTAACCCAAACATGAACAGGCTCACACTTGCAGATTTTCCCCATGGTTGTGGCTTGTTTTTATTGTTGAAGAAACTGCATGCAAAGCTATTCCTTCAGTAAATAAACTGTTGCATTTGTACAGCGACGAAGCAGCTGCATCCCTTGTTTTGTTTTACTGAGTGGCTAATGCAGAAACACACTTCAGATTTCCTTCCCAAATAATACCATCTAATGATTAGCAAGAAAAATTACTAACTCTAACTTTGTTAAATTGGGAAATATCATAATTTATCCCCACTTGGCTTTGAGCTGCAGCTTTTTACTGAAGAACACCCACTCAGTTCCAGTGCTGTTCAAACTCCTGCAAAGAGTGACCAGTTTTTTAGCCTTTTGCCACTGAGGGGTCCCAAAGACAAAGACATTTTGCACGAGAGTTAAGGCTGTTAGCCTGAGCCTCTCGAGGAAATTCCAACCCGAGCAGTCTAAATTCCTCCTATGGTTTCAGCTGGATGCTGCATCTTTCACTTCCTGCTCTGACATTCTTGAATGATGTTGTTAAAATGACACTTTGACCTTGGAATATGAACCAACACAGCATTAAGTGCTAGTTCAGGTGCTGTTCAAGAGCAAGCTCCCCATATCCGCCAAACTTCTGTCCTTCCACAAGGCATCCTTTCCATTTTTTTTTCCAGGTTTTAAATCCAGGTTTAAAGTCTCCACAGCTGCACCTACACAGACCGGAGTTCTACAGACCTCCTACTAGATCTAGTCATAAATGAACACATAAAACGAAAACGTGTCAAAGACCAAAAAAACCATCACAGAATTTTTTGAGGTGGAAGGGACCCACAGCACTGTCGAGTCCAACTCCTGGCCCTGCACAGGACCATCCCCAAGAGCCACACCATGTGCCCGAGAGCGTTGTCCAAACGCTCCTGGAGCTTTGCCAGGCTCGGAGCCGTGACCACTTCCGTGGGGAGCCTGTAAGGAGGAACAAAAGATCCATTTCCCTTTTTAAAAAAGCAACTCCGGTGTCCCCTAACGGGGGTGCCTCTCCCGCGGGAGGCGAGGGCTGGAGTCACCCCTGCGGCAGCCCCGGGGTCCCGCAGCCTCCTTCCCGATCCCCGTCCCGCTCCCAGCCCGGATCCCGGCGGGACAGGCGGGAGGCGGCCGCGCTGACGTCACCGTCACCGCCCTGACGTCATCATCCGGGCCCCCGCGCGCGCCTGCCGCCGGGGGCCCACAATGGGGAGCGCGCGCGCGCCCAACCGACGCGAAACGGGCCCGGCGCGCGCGCGCCGCTGCCCCTGTGTGCGAGTGTGAGAGAGACAGAGAGAGACAGAGAGCCCCGTCCCACCGCCCGCACCCAGCCCCGCACCGCCCTCCCCGCACCCGCACACGCGGAGCGGGCTCCGGCCTTGAGCGGCAGTGCCGGCGGACACACGCGGGTGGCGGAGCCGCCGCCGCGCTGGGCCGGGTGCGGGAGGCGCTGCCGGCGCCGCCATCTTGCCCACGGGGCCCCCGCCAGACGCGGCTGCGCCGCCGCCGCGAACGCGAGGAGCCGCCGCCGCCTCCCTGCCTGCCTCCGTGCCCGCTCCCTCCCCCGCCCCGCCGACCCCTCGGCGCTGAGCTCCCGCTCGCCCGGCCCCGCCGCCCCCGCCCGCCCGAGCCCCGCGTCCGCCCACCCCCCCCGCGTGCGCCCGGTGCCCGGACGGGGCGGAGCGGAGCGCGCAGGCCCCGGCCCGGCCCAGCCCCAGCCCGAGCACAGGCAGGGCCGCCGCCGCCGCCGCCGGGCAGCAGCTGGTGACGCAGGAAAAACGCCCCGGAGAGAGAGAGCGGAGCGCCCAGGGCCGGCACCCGGAGCGCGGGCAGTGGCGGCCGATTCTCCCCTTCCCGCTTCGCGCCGCAGCGCACCCGGAGAGGGGGAACCGGGGCAGCGCGGAGCCGCCCCCTCAGAGCCGCGGCCTGGCATGAGCCCGTGCCCCGCCGGCCGCCGGGCATGAGGCAGCGCCCAGGAGGGCTCCGGGCCGCCGCTGCAGCCGCCGCGGGACGAGGGGAAGCGGTGCGGGGGTGAGTGCGGAGCGCGGTGCCCGGGTGGGGCCGGGCGGTGTTGGCGCTCCCCGGGGACGAGGCTCCGCGGGCCGGGGCGCGGCGGGAGGGGCAGGACGGGGCTGCCGGGGCCCCGCGGGGGTGCGGGGCGGCGGCGGCGCTTCCCTCGCAGCCCCGGCGTGTCGGCCCCGCACCGCCGTGTTTTGGAGGGCGAGGGAAAATGGCTGACGGCTCCTCATCGCCCGAGGCCGGCGGGGGGGAGCCCGGAGCCCTCGGGGGGCTCTGTCCGGCCCGCCGGGGCCCCTCCGGCCGTGCCCCCCCTCTCCCCACCCCGGCGGGGAGGAGGGCCCGGCACGTCCCCGCAGCGCTGCACCGGCATCGCCTCGCCGGGTTCTCGCTTCCCTTCGCCCCGAACGCCATTACTGAGGTGGAGTGATTGGGGCCGCGTAGGCCCGGGCGACGCCTGGAAATCAGGCCCTGCCGAGGCGCTTTCCCCGGCGGTCTCAATGAAAACCACCAGCAAGCAGCTCGCTCACGCCCGCTGTAAACACTGCGAACACGTAGGCCACTCCTCTGGCCTCGGCTTGCAGCGGCCCTGCTGCCATGCACAAAAAAAAAGCGTTCGTGGCTTTTTCATCTGATCCCTCCGGTCCGCCGTGCCGCTTCTCCCCCGAGCCGTGTCTTAGGGCTTGTCTGTAGCGATTTATTCCAGGCACTACAGCCCTCTCTCCCCAAGGTGTGCGCAGGGCTAGTTGCGTGCAGTTCGGCCGCGGATATTCCCTGTTATTGTCCTCGGGAAAACAGGATTTCACCAGTTGTTTGGGTTGTTGAGGTTTTTGTGTGTTGGTTATCGCTGTGTTAACCATGTGCCGTCCCACTTCGTGGAGCTTTGTTTGTATACAGAGGGAATAGCCTTTGAAAATTATCTGTTTTGTTTTCAAGTGATTTTGTTCTCGTAGGAGCATCCAGAGATCTTGAGCAGGTTTTTAAGGTGCCATATTTCATTTTCAGATTGCTCCCTCAGAAGTCCAGTTAAGTGTTTTGAAGATTCCCACTAACATGCAACTGTACAGGGAGAATGAAAAAATTGTTGCAGAAAAGAACTGTTCTAATTAAATGCTCAAAGGACTCCCAGACTCGCTGCAGACATATTGTGTCTGTCTCAGCTGTCTTCGTGGTATCTGTACAACTCGGTTCATATTCACAGTTCTGCAGTTGTATTTGTGTCACTGGGTGTTTGTATCAGCCCAAAGACCCTCTGAAGTCGCAAGCTCAGAGCCAGCATAAGGCCCACTTTTGCTGACCTACTTGCAGAACTGGGGCCTGTATTTCTGTAAAAAGTTGTTGGATATAGATATTATTATGCATTCTTTAGTATGCCAGTGGCAACATTTGGTGTGATAGACAGACTGCATAACCTGTGCTTTTCAGCAGCTTCTCAAATGCCTGACAAATGAGAGGTGAAATCTTTATGTTTAGGAAGGGACTATTGATTGGTGTTTGGGGGATTGACCTTTACTGATTATGGAATTGGAGCGGTCTCCCTAGTAAGAAAGATTTAGGAGTGACTAAAATCTGTAGGCAACTGACTTTATTCTTGATATTACAAGGTTTTACTTTGAAAAATTGTCAGACCTCCCCATCATAAGTGTTGCTGATCAAGTAACCTTTTTATTTCAGCAAATCCCAAGTCATATGTGAGGGAGTTGGAGTTTTATTGTTTCTTTGTTTGCTTGGACTATTTTTTTTTATTTATTTTTTAAATAATGCTTTTGATTCTTGGAGGTGAACTAATGTTTATTCTTTGAACTGACAAGCTACTGTAGCTAATACCAAGAATTTCAGGGAGGCACGTAAAATGCGTGTATTGATTATTCTGTTGCCATATCCTGGACAACGGTGATGGTTAATGATAGCTGTGAACAAAAACATAAACATAATCATAAAGCTGCAGTGGAAGAAACTCAAGTTATCAGCATGTTTATGGGGAGGAGGGCAGGGGGGAAATAACTGGAAATAAATGTAAGATTATTTCATAGTAACTTTTCCCTCTGCAATGTGACTTGTACTTTTCTTTGTGCAATTTGTGTTAATGGTATTTCTTTAGGGTATCTTCTGTCTTAATCTTTCCTGGCTGCTGCTTCAAATTTTTGCAGAATTTGCCCTTTGGCAATGCTTATGCCCATGGAACTGACAGGAAGACTACATCTGGAGGTGGTAATCAATAAGGATAGTGGTAGCAAAGCTGTTTTCCTGTCTCTGTGGAACACTGTCACCCTTACATAAACGTTTTTTTTCCCCACATTGTGGAGCATTTGTACTCAGAAATAGACCAGTGCAACTGCTCTCTGTTCTAAATGCACGCTTTTAGGTTTATGCATTTTACTAATATTCTGGAATTCTTAGAAGAGAGACTCAGAATAAACTAAAATAGTTCATTAGTGTCTGTTTTGCAAAATTAAATAGACTTCTAAGAAAATAAAGGTGCCTGTAATACTTTAGTTCTAAGTCATCTTACATTTGAAATTGCAATTAGTTTAGGACTTTCCAATATGAGTGCAACCTCGGGTAAAATTGGATGGGAATTTGTTACTTATCAGTTTGAACAAATTACTTTTAAATGGCTTTGAAGTTCAGTCTCTGTCAGGTGTGTATTGAAAATATATGGAAAGTTTTTCTGGCCTTCTGGTTTAGACAAGTTCAGAACTTATTTCAGGTATTTGAATGGAAAGTGCTTTTGTGTTAGGCAGTACTCTCAGTGTAGGTATCTCTATATAGATATATATTTTTATATACACACTTTTTTTTTTTTAGTTTAGAAATACTGTTTTATATATTCTAAGAGACCTAAAAGCTGGAGGTACATTTTGAAAACATCCTGATTAGGATAGCCTCATTTGTGAAGTGAATGAGTCAAAGGTGTCCCTTACTGTTTTTAACTTATATCGGGATTTTAAATAAGCCAAATCCCAGAAAACACCTGAAACTGTTGCACTTACTTTAATTCTTTCTCTTGTAATCACAAATAGTTGTTTAAGCAAACTAGTAGCTTTGCTTCCAGCACTTGCAGAGACCGATGTGAAGTGGTTGTCTGAAGATGTAAGAAACTTCGCTGGATTTTGTGTTCCTTTGAAAAGTTGTCCACGTGAAGGCTTTTGTGTCCTTTAGACAGTTGTTTCCTGGATGTTTTGCATTCATATTAATCTGAACACGTGGACACGGTTTCTCTTGTTCAGGTATCTTAAGTTTTTCTTACAACATGGTTGTGTCTTCTCTTCCACCTCTGTGTATCTGCATCCAGTTTTATTATCTGTATCACACTTGTTTGAAATCAGAGTTCAAAAATTAAGGCTGTGCTGGAGGGTATGTTTTGGGAACACAGCTTGGTAATGTCTGTCTTTCGCTGGAGTTCTTGTCTTTTGCAAAGCTGGCAATGTTGTGTGCTGTTCCTGTAGACTTGTCTTATATCACATGTGATGTTTGTTGTGTATAAATACACAGAGTTACTTTTTATTTTTTGACATAGCTGAGTGTTTTTATGCTATTCCATAGCAGAAGTGAGGGATGGAAAGAAGGTCTTTCATAAGCATTTGATTGCATGCAGTGGGACTTGAGTTTTTCTACCTGTGAAGTTTGAGGTACTTCAGATTCACATGTTAGCGAAATGCAGTGACATCTACATATATTAAATCTAGCTTTTGTTTTCTCATTAATGTAGGGACATCTTAAAGTTCTCACACTCTTATTACAAAACTGTAATTCATTGCAAGTTATCTTTTTGGAACAGTTATGTTGTGTTGGCTGTCTCTGTTATGCTTCAGGCTAGAATGTGACTTGACAACATGGTTAACAGAGGTTCCCTCTTGCACTTTGGGACAGAACCACGTTTTGACTTGGATATTCTTGTTTAGTATCTTGAATAGACAGTGGCAGAAAACTGTTCTGTCATGACTTTGCACCCTCAAAATGTCAACCCCTGCCTTTCTGAACCATTAGAGTGTCCACCTGAGCCCACTGGTGCTTTGAGTATGTTCTGTAGATCTGATTTGGTAAAGTAACTTAAAATGAAGTGTTGGTAATGTTAGAGGAGAGCTGTTGATGACTGTCCCCACCAGAGAGGAGAGGTGGATAAGCAAATAAGGTGTTAAAGTAGCCAGTTGTGACTTAGGATAAAATTTTTTTGCTTCTCTTTTTTTTTTTTTTTTTTTCCCTCGAGGGAGATTAATACCACAACCAGTTCCTTTTGCACTGTCTGCTGTGGATTTTCTGATATTTGCATTATTTTTTAAGAAGCCATTAGTTGCTCATTTTATTTGAGAGGTGAATTCTGTCTGCTTGTCATCAAAACTTTTTTCATTGCCAGCTGTTGATATGTTTTCAAATGAAAATCATAATGCTGGGAATGAAAACCATTTGGACACAGGTGTGCTCCCAGGCTCCTTTCTAAAGGAACATTGTTGATGTATAATTTTCTTAAAGGATTAGTTATTACGAACTGTGAGAATGATTACTTGCTTTTGGCTAACTTTGTGTTAGTGGGTCTCTGAAGAGATCCATGGGATGTAGATTTAAGATCTAGTTGTATTCAGAACACTAGTATTTTCAGCCCTCTTTTTCCATAAAGTTAAATTGAAGATTGCTTTAGGAGAAATGGATAACTGTCAGGAATGTTACTGTGGGAAGCTTTTATTTGTAACATCCTTGATCTGCTCACAAAACCACTATGTAACCCCGTCTGGTGATTTAGTTTTCCTTACACATGTAACTGCCAGCAGAAAAATGTGATTTTCTTGCACATAGATCTTTTCATGGATGTCTTAGCAAATCATACTGTTTGGTAGTTAACATTTAGCTGTGGATTTACTTAGAAGAGGGGAATTCCACATTGCATCATTCCTCAGAGATGTACATCTGTGCTTTTTTTTTCCCAAATTCTGTTCTTAAGCTGAGATTCAGGACTGTGTTGAAGGCAAGTTACAAACATGTGACTCCTCCTGGTTTCCTCATGTCCTCCTCTCTCTGCTGTAAATTGCAAAAGGCTTCCCCAGTACTTTCATAACAGAAGTGTTCAAATGAGTGCTTCAAAATAATGAAAAGTACTTGGAGGAAATTTCAGGGCTATCTTTTCATTAAGCTGTCATGTAAAATACCCAAAGCTCAAGTAATAGAAAATTGTTCCTAGAAGAGCCTTTAAGACAAGTAGCACTTTTTTCTAACAGCTGGTTGGCAACATGGAATGACAGAAAAATGTATGTTCTGAATTCCGTGGGCTTCAGTCCTTGAGTCACTTAATTGGTGCTTAACCTGCTTCAGCAGGACTGGGTGTGGGAAGAGGAAAACGTTTGTTTTGTGTTATGGTGGTCTATATGTACTGATATGAAAGCATGAAAGGAGAAAAAAGGATTCTTAGAAATGTGTTCAGTAAGAAACAGTGGTGTGTGTAAGGTGTGATCCCTCCGTTTCCAGGGAGGCTTTTCAGTTGAAGGGGAGCGTCCTTGCCGGCACTGTGGGACAGGGAACAGGCCTGTGTTGGCTGTGGGTGGAACTCCAGGTTTCTTGTCCAGACATAGAAATTGACAGTGAGGGGAAGAAAAGTCTCTTAGTTTTCTAATGAAAGATGAGAGTGAATGTTGTCAAAACATACTGGCATCTCAGTAAATGGGTATTGAATCTTTTGGTGTTTATTTTTGTCTGCTGTCTTAGCAATAAAGTGCTTCATTGTGGTTTTGAGTAAGTTTGAACAGGACAAGTTCATGAATTTTAAAGTTAAATTAGAAAGGCTTTAATCTGTAGTTTAATCTATATTTTATATTAGACTTTGTAGATTTCTGATTTAGAAATAGAATGTTAATTGTTCTGTGATTTCTGATGTTTCATTTTAATGTATTTTCCTGAATCATTAAGCTGTGAGGATTTCCTTTTTTTTTTTTTTTTTTTTTTTTTTAAATTGTGACATAAATCCTCTGGAGCTTGAAGATGAAACTCTAGTGGCTTGCTCTACAGTTTCAGTTCTTGAGTTTTGCACAGCCCTGCATATGTCTTGACCTGTCTTTCAGATGGAGTTTTATTAACTTAAAATCCCAGGTGCTTTTTCCTGAATGCTTGTAATTTGTATGTGCACACACGTGGGCACACACACATGCAAGGGCACTTCTTCTAGGAGGATGTACTGATTTTTCCCTGGGTGAGGTGCAATGTCAGATTTCCTGAGTGCTTTATGTCTCTCTTGCTGTGTCCGGGTGTCTTCGTGGTAGTTCTGATAATTAGGCAGGAACACAACCTGCAGATTGCCTGAAGATTCTCACTGTTCATATTCTTGTAGCAGTTCAGCCAGATTGCTGTGGTTGACAGTTTGTTACGTGTCAAGTGAGGATGTAACTTGAAACATGAATTTCCCTTGTGGCATTTGGGAAGCCATTTATTTTTTCCCCTTCCATTTCTAGAATTGGAAAAACAAAGTTATTTTTTTGTTTGGTGTTTTGGTTTTTTTTTTGAAGATGTCAATGGATGCAGCGAGATGAGCTCAGTGGCAGTGAAACCTTGCTATGAGCTGATGTGTCTTCAGCCGTGGAAAACCTCAGTGTGATCAGTACCAGCCCCTGGTCAGCCGGTGTAGGACTGAAGTTTTTCACTTACCTGCACCTTTCTGGGATTTTTGAGCAGATGAAGGAGGGTTTGGTAATGCCATCCTGTCATGAATTTTCCTTTTAGTTCATATCACTCTGCTGTAATGGTATGAATATTTAGGACCAGTAGCAACTCTGGATATGTTGCCTGGAGGCGGCTGGAGGAGGGTAGTGGTTGGTTTAGTTTTGTTGTTGGCAAGTAGTAGTCAAGTAAGAGTTTGATTTGGAGACTCAAATGCCCTGTGTTGATTGATCCTCATACAGTACTTCAGAAGATCATCTTTCTCTAAGGTTGAAATTGTACTTGATACATGTGCTGTTTATGTTTTATATTTACCTAGGATTGAGTATCACGCTGGAAGGTTGAGATGTTGTGCAAGTTATGTGCCTTATACAGACCAGCTGCAAGTAAGAGTTGGGAGCAGAGGATCAAAATCTCCTGCTTCATGCTTTTAAGTGTGTGCTTACACTGTGCTACGCCTGAAGTACAGTTGGAGGGTTTTGCAGTGTTTAGGAGCCTCTGCGGTTCTTTGTGGGCGTGAAAAGGCGATAAATAGTGGTAGTTCACACGTGAAATGAAGAGCAACCCTTTAGTTCTACTTTCCATTAGTCTAACAGCAAAATTTTGCCTTAAGTGTGAGTTTGTTATATATGTCATTTAAGCTCTTTTCTCAGAACTTAGTGCCTTAAATTGGAATAGGGGGAAAGGAAAGAAAAGCCTGAACAACTGTGTTAACATTTAAATAGTTAAGTTGCAGTTGTTTTTCCCGTGATAGGAATTGTGAAGATGTTATTTTGGGGTACATTTCTATAGGTATAAAAAACTCTTACGCAGGCTCTGGGAATGTTTGCTTTCTCTTAAGATACCTGCATTATTTTTGTGATGTTTTCTCTTAATAATGGTTTTTTGTTTGCTTGCTTAAATTTTTGTAGTTTGCTCCTACTTGCCTGGTTGGTCTGATGTTTGTAATCTGCTTTAAAGGAGCTTTACCGTGTCTTTCTTGTTTCTGAGTAGCTAATGTTCTGTTTCACCGGAATTGGTAAGGTTAGATGTATACCTTGGAGAGACTGTCTTGCTGTGAAGAAAGTGTTGTCTTGACAGACAACAACTTGTCACAGGGTGTGTATAATCAGTTGGGTGTTTTCCTTTGCTTTGCTCAGTTTTTAAATGTGAGGTTGATGTTTAAGATACCTTATTCTTGCACGGTTTCTTGATAAATGCAACTGAAAAGTTTGGGTTTTCCCAGCTATGGTACGTATTAGTTCATCAGGACATGGGTATTTTGGTATTTTAGAGAGGATTCTTCAGCAGAACTAGTTTCTTGTTTTCTTTAAATGCTTCAGTTACTCATTTTTGAGTGAAATTATCCGATGGCTCAGTGAAGTGACTTGAAAGTTGTGTGTAGTGAAAAACAAATGATGCAAAAATCCTTGGAAAAAAATCAGCAAGTCGTGGTCTATATAAACACGTTACCATTTATGGGGGAAAGTGATGGATCCTTTGATCCAACCTGGCCTTGAACACTTCCAGTGATGGGGCATCCACAGCTTCTTGGGCAACCTGTTCCAGTGCTTCACCACTCTCCAGTGAAGATTTTCTTCCTAATATATGTAAGCTAAACCTACACTCTTTCAGTTGAAAGCCATTCCCCCTTGTCCTGTCACTACATGTCCTTGTCAAAAGTCCCTCTCCAGCTGTCCTGTAGCCCCCTTTAGGTACTAGGAGATGCTCTAAGGTCTCCCATGGACTTTCTTTTCTCCAGGCTGAACAGGCCCAGCTCTCTCAGTGTGTCTTCACAGGAGAGGTGCTCCAGCCCTTGGATCATATTCATGGCCTTCTGCAGACCCACTTCAACACATCCTTGGTTTGGAGGCCCCAGAGCTGGATGCAGCATTTCCAGGTGGGGTCTCAGGAGAAGAGAGGGGCAGAATCATCTCCCTTGACCTGTATCCTTTGATGCAGCCCAGGACACATTGGGCTTTCTGGACAGTGAGTGGACATTACTGGGTTATGTGGAGCATCTCATCCACCAACAACCCCAAATCCTTCTCCTCAGGGCTGCTCTCAGTGCATTCTCCATCCAACCTGTATTTATGCTTGTGATTGCTCCAACCCACATGCAGCTCCTTGCATTTGGCATTGTTGAACTCCAAGTTCCTCTAACTTCACATACAAGTTGAAAATTGGGAAATAGGAGAATGAAACTTATTATTAAACCAGTGTTTTCCTTCCCGCCACCCCCTGCCCCAAATGATGAACTCTTCCTTCTGTTGGATCTTTGACTTATTCAGTCTGGAAGAAAGGTAGAACTGGATTGTCATAAAGTCAGAGAATATACTGAGTTGGAAGGGATCCATCAGGATCACTGAGTCCAACTCCTGGCCCTGTATTTTATCTTTGGAAGTCTTTCTGTAAATGCAGGTGTTGCATCACTCTAAGTCCTATACTGAGTAGAATTATACCTCTGTTAACAAACTGGATAGGTTCTTTAGGTTCTTCTAATTCTTATCCCCTACATTACCCAAACATTAATCCAAAGGCTTATGTTGTCTTTTGTTGATAAAGAACTGAGGTGCAGAGGCTGTAAACTTCAAGAGTACCTCTTATCTTAACTTTTCAGTGGATTTTTGTTAGATGTTCAGGTGTTACAAGACACAGTTTTACTGGCTTAGGTTGCTGTTGTGCTCCCTCGCTCTTCCTCATTTTTGTCTTTGTCTCAGAACCCAGAAGAAGGAGAGGAGGATGAAAAGGTTAATCTGAAAAGAACCCTGTAGTTTCTCCAGCAACGTGTATGAATGAGACACAGACAAAATTAACTTCTTGGGAGTTCTATATTACTGCCTTATAACCCAGAGATTTCCCTTTGACTTCTGCAGTTCTGTTTCTCTCCTCATGAAACGTTATTTAACTTCTGTAACAAATAAGGTATGGACAATTTTTCTTCCTGGTGCCTCAGTTGATTACTGTTTACCCAGGGGACTTAGTTTGATGGAAATGAAATTACAGTGGAAACCAGATTACTCTGAAAATTCCAATTAGGTAGGAGAAAAATGACAAATTGAGCCTTTGACAAATGCATGTTCTGTCTGTCTCTCATGCAGACACAGAATTTTGTTAAATGAAAACTTCTTTTGTGAAAGAGTCATGATGTTGACTGTCACAGTGGGTACAGCTGTTGTACTCAGCTGCTCGTTCTCTGTCATCTCTAATTCCATTTTTTAACCTGAATTTCCAGGTAATGTGTGAATTGTACAAATTGTACAGTTTTGTTTACAGTTTCATAACTGGCCTTTTTTTTCTTGTCAGCAGAAGTAAAATCTTTATCACCTTCTGTGTTATGTCTTCTGCTACCTGCTGTAGCTCTGTCACACTAATTTGTGTGCTTTTAGCCAGATAATTCAAAGTATTATTGCTAAATTAATTTTCCTAACTCACTGTGATCTCCTGAGTATTTCACTGGTTTTGTCATAATTTCCAGGACAAAGACAGTTTGTTGCCTTTTCCTTCTTAGACTTCTTGAACTTGGCCTTATTTGCGGTGGTGGCTTAATATTTCTTTCATGACTGAACTTGTACTGTTCATGAACTGACATTCCTGGCATTTATTATACACTAAACAGCTTTCTCCATGTACATTTTCCTGTGATGCCCGTTATGTCTGAGAAAAACTTTGGTCTTTATGACTCTTTTGTGTCGTCAAGACTCATCTGTGCAATAATCTATGTGAATTCTGGTTCTATCCTATGTGCTAACTGTGATTATCCACATTCTGTTTCCTTCCCTTTCCCTCCTCTTTCAGGGTGTATTTCATGGCAGATTTGCACTGATGCTGAAGGAGCTTGTTCCTATCCATGGTTATATATATGTTCTTCCTCTTTCTTGTGCTGTTTTTAGTGTTCATAGGGCATGTGATGCAGCTGAATACTGATTTTTGCTCCTTTCCCCCAGTTACCTTTCAGCCAGCCTGGCTTCTTGATCTGGCTGGAGATGTGATGTAAGGGCTCATTCCATAGTGGTTGTTAGGATGGAAGTAAGCAGGATCGCCCTCCTTCCCTTCTCCTCACAGTGGAGACTTCCCTGGTTTCAAGTTGACTGTACCTGCAGCTAAGGCTTGTCCACGTGCAGAAATACAATGGAACTCCTTTTCTAAAATTTGTCAGGATATAATGCTCTTAGTGGGGAATGAGATTGTTGGAATCTCAGTGAGAAACAGCAGTGGAAGCAGCAGAGATCCATGTGCACACTGTGGTGGCAAAACTACCTTATTAGAGCTCTGTCACTGTGTCTTGGTGCTGGTGGTTCAGGCACTGTCCCTGAGGAGAACAGTGAAAACCTTCCTCTTGTCTCTTTTGGCCTATTGGTGGGATCTTTATGGTGTGTTTTGTGAATGAAGGGAGGACTCTTTAGCAGGGGACTTTATGGGATTTGCAGGTAACCATTTTCAGTGCAGGGAGAGCAACAGTCATGTGTGTTTTGGATTTCTTATTTTCTGTGTGTGGGGTTGATTATTATTTTTTTTTTTTTAAGGACTTCCTAGTTTTTAGACAGAGCTGCAACAGAGTTTTTAAACCCATCCTCAGTCCTTAGGATGTGGTAGTAGTTGATCATTATCTCCTGCATTTCTCAATAAAAATGTTGTGACGTGCCTTTGATGGGTTTTATGGCTACAAGAATATTATGTTTCTTAGACAGTGGAGTCACATTTAGCATTGGTGGGGGAGTGGGTATAGTGGAAGTAATTCTGTTTCTAACCCTGCTTTATTCTTAATGTACTTCCTGGAGGCTTTTTTATTTGTTCCTGTCCAACCTCTTCCCTATTTATTTACCTTTTTGCATTTACATCAGACTGCAGCCTTGGTTGTGTTGGCAGGAGGAGCATGAAGAGACAAAACTGCTGTTCTGTTGCCACTTCTTACTTCCCTATAGAGAGGTCTGGATTTTTATGGGGAGTTGTTACATAAGTTCTCTCTATCTATCACAGGTAGCGTTCAGTGATTTCTTGAGCATTCAGGCTGCTTAGGCAGGTGGCTTGTGGGAGTCTGGTTGGAATGGAGGAGCATGTTTAGGGTAGACAATAATAAAAAGATGAGCTATCACTGTATAACACCACTAGTGAGCTTGTGCAAGCTTGACTTTCCAGACCAAGTATCTTTTGAGTGAAATTCTTACAAAGCAACAGGAAATGGTAAAATGTTTACGTGCAGTGAGCTGGCAGGGAACGGTACAGAAATTGCCAGGCTGGGCTGGGCAGTTGGTATGTTGAAAACTAGTTGGCTAAGTTCGTTGAACAGTTATGAATAAGCTTATTGAAACGTGAATTTTAATGGTGTTGTCACTTTCTTCTGTTTTAGAGATATTTTAAATTACTCTTGCGGATGAGGATGGTAGAGTTTGAATTCCTGTGCTTAGTTTGTGCTGATTAAACATCACAGGAAAAGCAAAGGGGTTTTTTTGGTGGAAAAAAAAAAAAAAAGTGAAATTAATGCTAGTACAGTAATGGGAATGCAGTGATGGTGTTGGGTGCTGCTCACTGTGTGAGACATCAGGAGCTGTGCATGAGCATGATTTAACAAAGAATAGTGCACAAGTAACATGTAAAAATTACATTGGAGTATCTATAATTCACTGGCTGAATGACTTCAGCCAGACTTTCGAGTCTTTATCGTGCTGAGTTTTGCAAAGCCTGAAGCGCAGTATAGTGTAACTAATCTCATGTTTTAAAGCCACAAGTAGAGCGAACCTGGAAGATGCCATTACCCTTCCCTTCAGGGGCTTGGGAAAGAATCAAGGCAGCAAAAGCCACTCAGCACCTACCACTGGCCTGGTGGTGTATGGACCTCATCAGAAATTACAGAAGGCACGATGTGTTTATGTCTCTCAGGGGGAAATCAAGGCCAGGGATGCCACTGAGGATAACTGATGGTTTGGGCATTGGGATAGCTAGGTGGGATCTTCCAAGGATGAAATGTTGAAGTGTTATCTCCTTATTCACTCTGTTCCATAGGAAGAATTGAAGTTGTGAACAATATTTAATTGCTCCAGTACAGCAGATCAAAGGGAGTGTTTTGATTTAAACTTTGCTGGTTACGTTTTTTATATTTTTGTCTGCAGTTAATATCTGTAATCCTGAGGCAGTTGGATTAGATGATTATTGGAGGTCCCTTGCAGCTGAAAAAAATAATTCCATTCTTAAATAGTCCTATAATTGGAGGAGGAAGTAGATAGTTCATAATTTTAACTTCATCAATCCTGCCTACAAAATTGTGTTCAAAAAAGTCTTGAGATTTTTTTGTGAGCCCTGCAGCAAAAGAAGAAAACAACTTCCAAGGAAGTTTGAGAGGTTTATCCTCTGTTTATCCTCTGCTAGATCTAGGGGATAAAAGTTCTTACCAATTACTAAGGGTTTCAGCATCACTCACAAAAAGAAGTGAGATATTCTGTGGACACTTTCTGGAATTTACAAAACTCATGTTCTTCTCTGTTTAACCACAGGACACAATTTAGAGAGAAACCATAGAGTCTAACACAACCTGAAATAACAATAAAACCTTCCTGCACAGGTTGCAGAACTGAAGTTCAGGATATGTATCGATGACTTCACCACTATCCTCACAATATTCAGTACAAACCCCAAAGCTTTTGTGAAGCTAAAAGACAGGATTTAATGATGGAAGAAGAAAGGACTATCCATTCCTGAAGATGGAATCAAAGGAACTTCTGGAGTGGTTAAGAAACTGGAGTTTGCAGTTTGGAGTAAAAATCTGTGTAGATGCATCAACGTTTTGTTTATTTTTTCAACCCAGCTGTGAATGTTGCAGACCTGTGGCAAATCTGAATAAAATGGGAAAAAACCCACCACATTCTTTGCTCTTACATATGTAATGTTCTAACACAAAATCAAGTTGGCTTAAGCTACTGCAAAGTGTAGCATTGATGACATTGCTCTGAAAGATGAAACAAGAGTGAAACTGGCAGCTTTTTACAAATAAAATTTTTGTCCTTGTTTTAATTGACTGTAGTGCTTCAGAAATGGCTACTGCTCAACAGAAAACCATAAATGTTCTTACATTAGTGGAGCTGTGTAAAGGGTTACGTGGTAACAGAATCAGATTTTTTTGTTTTAACACTACCTTGTAGAAGCTTCTATAGTTCTTGGGTTGTATAAGCTGACTTGCTTGCTGAGTTCTTGCTTTCAAGAAAACTAGGCTTTGATGAAAATGGTGTTTACTGCTCTTGATCTGGCATGATTGAACTCCTTTTAAGAGCCTGTGCTGCAGTACTTTTTTTTGGCTTTATGTTTTAATGCTGGGGAACTTCTCACTGTTCTTTCCTGTGCAGAACTGGTCGTAATTTTTTTGCACCCTACAGGAATGATTTTGTTTCAAACCTAGTACCTGGACCTTCCTTCCTATTTCGTTCTGTATTTTGTCTATATTTTATATCTACTGTTTGCTTTAGTTTCCAAAACAAAGCCATGACAATGTCACAGTACTCAGTTTCTCATATGTTAGAAGATAGAATTTCTTCCGCCTTTGAGTGGGAGAATTGCAATGGATGGAAATACTACTTCATTGTTACTCATTGTTCTGGGAATGCATTCAGCATCCTCCCTTCTCCCTTGGTATGAAGAACACTGTTACTGAATGTGTTGCTCTTTATTACTTGTGCTTCAAGAGTTATGTTTAAAGGTGGTTTCTGTGTATGTACATTACTTCTAATTGAAAATGTAGCTATATATAGGTGACAGTGGTATCAGCTGCTCTTCTTAGCTCTGTGTGCTAATTCAAGCAGTCAAGAACTATTTTCCTGCATGACTGGCTAAAGATCCACAAAATACACATTTTAGATGTATTGGGTCTGTTCTTGAAGTCTTCAGCTTAAAAGCTCTTGGCATGAAATAATGCCTTACTGTCTTTATAGCTTGGGGCTTCAGAACCAAGGAGGAGATCCTGGGTCACGTGCAGAAAATAGGGTTCCTCTTCTCAAAAGCAGGTCCTCCCTGCTTTTCCTGATTTTGTGTGTGTGCCTGATTGGCAGTTACTGCATTTTTTGAAAAGAAAATGCTAGTTACAAACACAGTTTGTGTAGTATTTGTCTGCTGGTTCCTTTTCTTCTTTGATAGGCCCAAAAGTCAAAGAGAGTGGGAATAAAAAGGACATGATTATTTCCTTTCTTATTTCCCGGAACAGTTGGCTGCCTTGGAAGTGGATCATCTCGGATGTTCTGTCCTGTGGCCAGCCTTGTAATGGCTCAGATACTTGAGCCATCCCATTGCACTCTCATCTCACTGGGACAGTTAATTGGTGTAACTTTTTGGCTGCATCTTTTTTTCTAGACGTAAAAGGCTGTAATTCACAAGCTGTGTACGAGTTCTGCAACCAGACTTGTCTGATTCTGTAAAAAACACAACGGGCTGGAGATTTATTCTTGCTACAGACATGCAGTTCTGGTGTTCAGGTGCACTTGCTTTTCCCTGTCTAGTCATGTTCTCCAGTATGTACCAAGTTTTCTGTATGTCCTTTTTTTTGAGGACTGACCTGACACTTGGCAGTGTTAGTGCACATTTTATTGTTCCAAGCTTACCAGACCCATTACTCTGACGTGGTCACATTGTTCATCACCCGATTAGTTTGGGTGCCATGTGCAAGATTTATTAGTAACTTCACTATTAATTACTTTTGTCTTAGTAACTGGTAATATTGAATAGTTTGGAATTGGCAAATGTTAGGTGAAGGGTTTGGCTAGGAATGTTGTCTTTGGTTGTTAAAATCGTGTTAATGATTCTGGTTTCACTCAGTAGACATTAATTTTTTTTTTAGCCTCTTTTTTCCCCCCTTGTAAATTTAGTCAGACAAGCACAGAAATTCAGGTAGTCTGTAACATCTTTCACATTAATGATAAAGGAAAGTATTAAATTGATCCCACTAGACTGTAGGAAGTTGCATTAGTGGTTGTGAGATTCACTAAGTGGGTTTCTGTCCAGAGGTGGTAGCTTGATTTCTTTTCTTCATTTTCTTTCTCCTCCCCCTATTCCTTTTTGTGCTGTTTTGGACTATATCCCCTTTTTCAAGATCTTCTAGAAGTTAAGTGTGCAGATTTCTCTGGATTCTTGATCATATTACAAAACTCTTTGAATGCAGCTTATCTGGGTTTTCTGATTTTAAAATAATTAATATGTTTTAATATATTACATTATGATTATTAGAAACTGAGTTTTTTGTTACAACTGATGTTTTGTGTTTAAATTCAGAGCAGAGATATTACTTAATACCATGGCAGAAGAGGCTGAGATGTTTAATGTTTACTTAATATTGTATGGTGGTTGCTAGGATTTTTTAAAATATATTAATTATGTTCTATAATCATATATGTGTACTAGGAAATACATATTAGCTAAAGAAAACAGATAATCAATTAGGGTAAATTTGGAGACCACGTATTAAATGAATTGCATGAAGGAAAGAATTACATCATTCTGTTTTCTTAGTACACTGCAATAAGTTTATCCAAAATTAAATTTTGGTTTAAGTGCAAGAGAAACTGAGGTGCTGTTTTCTACCTGCATTAGCATATAAACCTGTATGTTCTCTTGAAACAGCTTTTAAGACTCATTCCATTAGGAAACTGAACCTGTTGAACTGTGCAGTTGTTTTCTGAACCCCTGCCAGATACTGTCATAATAAAAACGAAAGCTTTCAGTGCCAGTACAGGAATATGGTTTGTGTCTGCCTGTTCTTATGGATCGTATTAATTGGCAGGAGTTGTTGGCTTCATTGTCTGCATTCTCATGCAGAGGAAACATAGAGATGACCACTACTGTGTAAAGTTGGGTGTCTGGTCTGTTGTTTTTTTCAGACTTTGTAATACATCCTGTTCTGCAGATTCCCAAAGTTTCTCATTCCTGCTAGGAAGCCACTGATACCTCAATGCTCAGAAATTTTAAAACTTCTGCGCTTTGTGGTAAAAATTCATATTTTCTGAGAAAGGTCTTCATTGCTGAAGTGGAATTAGGGTTATATTTTTTGCTATTTGTAACACTGAGAATGTATTTTGATTTTTTTTCCCCTTGACTTTTGCAGATCTAGTGATAATGTTCTTTGTAGCAAAAAGCCAGAGCACTCAAATTGAATGTAAAGTAACGTTAAAAGTTAATTATCCCTTTTTAAAATTAAGTAAGATTAAATCTGTTCTAAAAAGTGTAGTAGCATAATACATTGCAATTATTAGCATTTGGATTAATGCTTTAGGGAACAAACAGGATTATTGGTGTTTTGGACAGTGAGCTTTGCTGTATAGCTTGGAGAGGTGTAGCTATCACATCCATCTAAGAATTGGATGAACAGTTTGAATTATTTGATATGGCCATGACCAAACTAGTGCTTTAATAATCAGAAATAAGGGACCAAGAGCATTTAATCAGTCTTTGGTGCAAACTTTAGACGTAGTGTTTTCTTGAAGTAGTGGTAAGTAGATGTGATATAATAATAACTATTCCAAAGATGATAATTATCAACTGCAAATGTGTATATTCCTTTTCATCCAGAACATTACTTAAATGTAGACATTAAGCCCTGATTTCTCCTTTTCTATAGTGTTCTGCAACCGCTTGTAAAGGACTGAGGTTGTGGCTGGACCTGCAGTTCAATCTACTCAATCCTAATTGGCTCTGTTGCCAAGAACACAGTTTTTGGGTTGCAGAGGGACACAAATGCATAATCCTGCATAAAAGAACTGCAGCAAAATTGGGAAGAAGTGTAGCGTAACAGCATGAGATTGGGTTTGACTGAAACAAATGAACATACTGAAGTTCGTTGTGTTTTTTTTAATGTTGTTTTAATTTTGAAGTTGTTTCCTGTTTTAGCTCCTTCTGTTAATACAAGGTAGAAGGAAGTCTTGCCTGTGTCTCTGCGTGTTCATTGGGTAGTCAAGAAAAAGGCTGCACAGTAAGTGAAAGTCGTGGTTCAATACATTTAACCAAATTTTAAAATAGATTTTTGCATTTTCCAGCTTGAAGTGACTTGATAAGCTTGCTTTTCTTAGGTTGTAGTGTGTGCATTTACCAGGATTTTTTATATTTACAGCATTTCATTCTGTTTGTGGAAAGTCTGCTTTGTTTTACTGTCATGACCAAAATTCCCACCTCCCTGTAAACCCCCACGATATTTAGTTAGTCACCAGTGCCTGGAACATAGTTTCTTAATTGCTTGGAAATGTTTAAGCCATTAATTTAAACAACAGAATTGTAGGGGCTGTAAGTTTTATGTCCCTCTTCCTTCTGTCACTGAGGTAGATGTATTGAATATCACTGAAGATGCATTTTCATACCAGTTGAACTCCTGAGAGTGAAGGAATGGTTGTCCTGGGTGAGAGGCCCAGTCTTGCTCAGCGCTCCATCCACAGCAGCAGCCTGGGATGTGCACCTATGGAAAAGCATGGCAGCAAGGCCACAGCTCCTTGGAGGGAAGGAATTGGTTAATTGTCTTGCCATTTGCTGGGTTTTTATGGGAGGCACTGACTTGGTGCTGTGTCTGTGGCACTTGTCTCTGTTTGCTGTCACGTGAGCAAAACACTTTCTTCAGAACAGGAACTGAAATTGGCTTTTCTGTTTGAATAGATACTAGGAAAAAAAAATCTTTATTGTGAGGGTGGTGAGACTGGAACAGGTTGCTCAGAGAAGCTGTGGCTGCCCCATTGCTGGAAGTGTTGGTTGGATCAGAGGAGCAGCCTGGTCTAGTGGAAGGTGTCCCTGCCCATGGCAGGGAGGTTGGAACTGGATGACCACTGAGGTCCCTTCCAACCCAAACCATTTGATGATGCTGTGAAAAAGAAATGTTTTGAATAGATCTATTTTCTTGCCTTGACATGCAGAGTCAAATACTGTTGTCAGCCTTAACTTGAATCCTGTGTGTTTTGATTAGAATTTCTTGGGCTTCAATTCTGGAAGGTCACTTTCCATACCTTTACTGCGTGTTTAAATTCGTGTGAGTACTGGGTGTAGGAGCATCTCTGGTGAAGTGTAGTTGGGTGCTGTTAAGTAGATGTAGGTTAGCTAAGCTTAGTCTAAACACTAAGCTTTGAAGTTAAAAAGAAAAAAAAATTCTGAAGGAACTGCAGTATGTTTCAGGCCAGTCCCCCTTTATTTTGTTATATGAGTTTGAGGGCAAATAGAATTACATGTTTACACAGAAGTACTCAGTGTTCCAGAAACTTATGCTGCCAAGTATCTTCATTTCAAATGGATGATGTGGAAAGATCACTGAAATAGGTTACTGGAAGTAACGTGGTTTTCAGTGAGAATGGTTTTAGATCATAACAGTTACTCAAAATCTGTCTTTTACTGTAAGAGTAAGACAACTGTTGCTTTGAAATAATGTGTTGGGACCTGATGGAGCTGACTAAGTGTCGTGTACATTCACTTCTTTACTAGGAGAAGGAACCTAAAGTAATTTTTCTTTGTTATATGTGCTATTCAAGATAACATTTTCTGATTGCTTCTTATCAGGTATTTTTTAGACACTGAAAGTTTGACACTTCTTGCTCTACTGAATAGTAGCTTAATGACAAGTTTTTCATAAATCATTGAATGCATTTCACTTTTAGTGCATGTCAGTGTTAATGAGCAAATTGCTGGGACCACCAGTTCTCTGTTCTGATTATATATATATAATTTCCTCCTTCCTGAAAGATACAAGACACAGAGAAGAAAGAAAATGGTAAATGTGTGGGGGTGTGTATAGATTGTAACTACTGAATTAGGTCAGTGTTACAGATTTGGGGGAGGTGTTTCTACATGAGAAGGCGTTCTGGTTGAAGTAAAAGAGTAGGGGAGAAGGTTAGATTCCCAAGTCTTGAATTTTGGGCTAGAATCACGTAATAATCCTTGTGATGAGTCAGTACTTATTAAGATTTTAAGAAGGCAGTTCCTAGAATCCTGTATGAAACCAATCAGTGATACCTTTCAACCTAAAACTGTATTGCTGCCATTAAGCCTTTTTGCAGTACAGCACTTGTGGTGAAAAAGCACATCCGTGAGATCCTGTTTAGAGAGGAACGTCACTCTATAAATGAATAGTTGTGTGGTTGTTAACAAGGTCTGTTGTTACATGGTGGGTAGACTCGTATTCTGGCATTCATTGTTACCACATGGCAAAGTAGGTTTTGTGGCATATGTCCTCACTTGTGTGTAACCAGAGTACTTCAAATAAAGGCAGAATAGGTCTGTGACCCTGGGTAGGGCTTAGGTAATGCTCATGAATAATAAAGTGTATTTTGAAGTCTGCCTCTGTCAGCTGGCATTTGTTTTTTTTCTGAGGCTCTATATTTTAAGTAACTAATCTAGGAGAAGGGATGTAAGTATTGGGGTATTTCAGTTATTTTTGAAGAGGAGAGTTTGAGAAACTCAAATGAAAGCAGTTCTAGAAGTCAACTGTATTAGAAAATTATGTTTGTTCTTTCATCATTATATGCTAAAATGCCATCCTTTCTGTTTGCTGTGACATGTTATCCTGTAACAGGATAATGTGCCCGCATTTGCTTCTTACCCAGCACTTACCTAGGAACATAGGTCAGACTTTTTTTTATTTCTGGCTTTGGAAAAGGTGCTTGATTTCTCCCCAAAACAAAATTAACCTGTTCTGCCGCACACGCATGAGGCTGGTGGCTGTGGAAGCTGAGGTGAGGCTCACGTGTGCAGCTGTACTGGATGCTGGAGCCTGGAAGCAGAGGCCCCTCCTGGAGGACAGTGCTGTGCCCAGTGTCCTCAGGCTGCTGGGGCTCTCTTGGAATGCTGCTTGCACTGGGGGCTGCCTTCCAAATGGGGAGTCAAAAGATCTGTAGTTGTCTTTTCCTGGTGTTGTTAAAATTCCAAGGAATCAGGTGAAGCAAAAACTGGCTTTCACTTATAATTCATTGGTAAATTAGGGTGACACAAGAAGATGGCAAAAGCATAGCAAATTTGCTCAGCTGGCAATCAAAAAGCAAATGTCAGTGGGATTCATTTGCCTCAGCCTTCATTGCCTCATACATGGCTTGATGAGCAATTGAGTAGTTTGTAATTTAACGGGTATCTGTCTCCATTTTGACCCTGTTTCAAAACATCCATTCAAAGTTGTTGGTAAAGGTGATAATTTTGTTTTAATGTGGCTTACTGTGCTGAATCCAAAATCAGAAATAGTAGAAATGAGATGTATATAAAAACTAATGTAGAGTATCCATTAGAATTCAGCTGGATACAGACAGTTGAAATTGTTTCTGTTGGGCTGTCTGTGGGCTTCAAACCGAGGTGTCACTGCATCAGTTTACATGTGCTTATACATTATCAAATTAATTATAAATAGGTGCGAAGGCTGTTCTTGAGCTGAGCCAAACTGTGCCTTGGTGTGCTGTAAATCCAAAACACTGGAATTGAATAGTCTGAGTTAAGGGATGGGAACTCAAAGTTTCATGGGTAACTAATTAATTAGTGCTAGAGAGGTTAAAGCAGTAACGTGTTCTCTGTGGGCTGCAGTTTGTTTCCTCTGAAACATAAATGGTTAAATGAGTGACTGAAAACAGGACTGGTAAACTACTGCCTTCTCCTACTGTTTAAAATGCATAAATTGGATTATGATTACACTTACAGAAGTATGTTTGTGTACTTTGTAATTAGAAGGAAAATACCAGAGCAAGGATATCCTTGCAGTTCAGAATATGCGGATACTACAACAATCAGTCAGATGATTTACTGGGGATGGAGTGTTTTGAGTTAGCTGCAGGCTGAGTGGAAGTTACTTTTGTATCTCTGAGGAGGGAGAAGTGATGAACTCATGAAATTGGCCTTGTGATATGTACATGGCCAAGCCAAGTGAAATTCTGTGGAAACCCTGAAATAGAGTTTTCTGGGAATATAATTTAAGTAATACACATGGAGAATCATGATTAGATTCTTAAGCAAACAATCACTAAATAAGAGGAAGGAAATGATAGGTTAGTCCTTTATATAAATGTTTTTACTATTATCGACAAAATGTAAGGACAATATACAGAACTTTGCTTATTCTGTGAATTTGCATGGTTTTGAATAAGTTGGATATTTCAGTAGTAGCTTTCATGTATTTCCTAGTTAAATTATGTTACTTGCCTTGAGCAGAATGAACTTTGCAAGAATACTTTGCTCACACCCTTCGGTTGAGCACAGAGACAAAAACTGAGGGTAAATCCACTCTGGTGTCAGTCAGTCTGACAGGAGAGCTGGGATTTGTTCTGGCTCCCTGGCTAGCATCGGGATGAATGCTGTCTGGCCTTGCAGTGCACCACTCCAAGCAATTAAAGAAACTGAAAATAATCAGTCTTTGTAAATTTGGTGGGGTTTTGTTGTTGTTTCCTGTAGTGCTCTGAACCAGCTCACTTCATGGTAATTTAGCCCAGAGCATTAGAATAAGAAAGGGATGAGATGGAGCAGCTTGCCCTTCGTGTAAGCAATTGTGGAATGGCAGCAGTCAGTGGACATTTCTTCCTGCAGTTGAAGCCCACCTCGACCAGGATTGCTGCAGAAATGAGCCGTTTTGCCCATTTCCTGCTTCTTTGCTACCTCACTCCTTGTGCCTGCACAAGTTTTTGTGTGGTTGGTGTTGTGAACCAGATCTGTTAAGGAAGAGTAGTGGTTAAAGGAGTTTATTGGTGTGGTGGTTGGCTTAGGGCTGCTGAAAAATGCAGTGTAAGTTGGCAGCAGTTTGATTTCACTGGTTTGTGCAAGTAACTCAAAGCCTCCATCAGGTAGTGCAGGGGAACTGACTGCATTGAACTGCAGTAGGCTGCAGTGTGTGTTTATAGGTGTATGTGGCAGGAAACTTAGTCTTGCCGGTACTTTCTACCAAATGATCTTTCTAAACCAGTAGAAAACAATTAAATACTCAGGAGGGCATTTTTAAAAAAGCTCCAATTAAATGCCAAATACATTAATTTTAAAAGTTGTGTTTAAAAAATCAGTTTCTTCTTAAAGAAAATTTTGAGTTGTTAGTGCATTTGTTCTGCACTTAGTAGTCTTACTAAGCCCTATGAATATGAATTCTGAAGGTTAGAGATGGGTTACAGTTGAGTCTTTTCAAAGAACACAATTTTATTCAAAAGTGAACATTATTTTAGTGACATTATTAGAGCTCTCTAAATTTGTTGGTGCTGTGAGTATTGGAGACTGGGCAGGGGAGATACAGTGTATTCAGTCAATTTTTATTATATATGTAGTGCCTCACAAATTTGCACAGTTTAAGAAAGGATTTTAAAATGTCTTGGAGGAAGATAACAATTGAAAATTAACTTGAGATGAGACATCACAATAAAACACTTATAAATATGCATAGTGTTACAACAGAAATGTCACTCCAGCTTGTTAATTTGAGGTTTTTGCTGTTTGAATCAAGAACTTAGCACTGCCAAGTGCCTCTTGCTGAAAGCTCATGCAGCTCTTTCTACCACCTTACTTGGCTTTTAACTTTCGGAGTGCTGTTGTTGTTTTATGTGGTGCTTAGAAATCTGAGTTGCTCTGGGAAATTCCATCTCATCTTCCACGAATTACGCAGTCCCCCATGCTATAGAGTGGAATGGCTCTTATGACTTAATTCAGCTCTTTTTATCTGTATGTGATGCAATGAAGTTGAAACACACAGAAAATACTGAACTGTTGGTATCGTGATAACAAGTTCAACAAATCTGATGTCACAGTTTTCTTCACATAATCCACTAAAGTGCTTGGTGGGGATATGGTGGGCTTTGCAGTGGGGCTGAAAGGCCAGTGGACCCAGGCTTTGGTAGGCACGTGCTGGACAAAGGGAATACAGGTCAAATTCTCTGAGTGAATACTGATGTGCTAATAGAAGTTTGGCTGCAGGGTCTCTGTTGGTCTCAGCTGAGGCAGAATCAGTCTCTGAGTCTCTCTCAGACATCTGCAGTTAAGCAGTGTCAGGAGAAGATACTGGAAAAGATGACTTTGGCTTTATAGGCTTATAACCAGGTCATTTCTACACAGACCTTGAGCAGCACCATGAATTCAAGTTGAGAATCTACTGTAGCAATTCAGGCACAACAGAGTCAGAGTAAACAGCTGCATTTTGGATGTGTGTCAGTGTCTCAGAGGTGTAAATGTGATTATCAGTGTAATTTTTACTCAGAACTTTAAAATCATGTTAAATATATCAAATGTGACCTTGTCAATTGTAGTCAATAAAAAGGAATACTAAATCTAAAATTCTCTATAGCAGTATATTTGTTTTCATGGTGTTCTTTTCCAGGTGTGGATTATGTTTATATGCATGTGTTAATAGAGCATATTTCTTTTTTTTCCCCGCACAGGTTATGCAATGGTCTCTGCAAGATGTCATGTTCTTGAGTTGGAGCTTTTTAAGGCAAGCATATGCTGGTACTTCAACTTAACTAAGTGGACTATAATTTCTTCTCTCACATCAACTACATAAGCAGACAAAATTGCAAAGATCTGCCCTGTGTCGAGTATGACAGCCACGACTCGTGGCTCTCCGGTAGGAGGGAATGATAGCCAGGGCCAGGCTCCTGATGGACAGTCCCAGCCTCCCCTCCAGCAGAATCAGGTACGGTATTAACCATCAAGTTGTCTAAAAATAAAGGATTTTGCACTTTAGAAAATAGTGTTCCTGAATTATTTGAATTTGTATATTCCTGGAGATGTCTAGTACAGTTAGATATTTTGGTGTGTGTGTCTGGAAGTACAAAAACATTCTGAGGGATGAAGGCAATTCTACTGGCAAAGTAGACACTGCACTGCAAAAAATGCTCCCTTTCCAGGCAGTGCCATAGTTCCTTCAAGCATATGTATTTTGATAAGGATCCTTCTTGGAATGATACCAGAAGCTTCCTCTGAACCGCATTGTTGACTTACCTGCCACAGATTGGCAGAACTACTCTCTGTGAGTTCAGGTCGTGCTCAGTTCTGCAAAAGCCCTTTCTGGATACAAGAGCTCACGTGCAGGTATCAGCTCTTCCAGAGCAGCTGCATCCAGATCTCCGTTCATTGTACAAGACTTCCTGAACAGCTCTGTGTGTTTCTGTTGAACAGGTTATCTTGCTTTCAAAAGACAAGCAAAAGCTTTTCTATACTACCTTATAAAATGATGATTTTTTTTTTGTTGAGGAAAAAAGTGCCGGAAAAGATGCTTTTAAACAGTGCAGCTAAAAGCGTTTAAAAGAAGAGACACACACACTTTGTCACTTAATTCATTATGAATATATCATTATTTTTTTAATACCATAAGGTTTAATGGTTGCTCCTTCCTGAGAATAAATTGTACTTTGCAATGTGTGTGGTGGGCTGACCCTGACTAGCAAGGAAGTCTCCACCCTGTCGCTCACTCCTTCTGCCTCAGTGGGATGGGGGAGAGAACCAGACGGAAAAAGTGAGAAATTGTATGTGTTGAGATAAATGTTTTATAAATTAAGGTGTGGGGGAGAAACAAGTGATGCAAATGCCAGTGGATGGAGGCCCAACTAGTCCTCAGCCAACAGCTACCTTGGGGAAAAACCCCCTTTGTTTTATTGCCAAGCATGACAGGACATGGCATGGAGCACTTCTTTGGTGGGGTCAGGTCAGCTCCCCTGTTGTGTCCCCTCCCATCCTCTTGCCCTACTTACTGCTGTGGGGGCAAAGTGAGAATGACAGAATAGTCAAGGTTGGAAGGGATCCCTGGTGGTCATCTAAATCCATCCTCCCTGCTCATCCCCTTCACCATTTTACTTGGGATTGTGAGCAGGCAGGTTTTGAGTTTTTTCAGTCTGGGAGATTCCATAACCTCTCTGGCCAATCTGTTCAGTGAATGGTCACCCACACAGTAAAGAATATTCAGGTGGAACTTCCTGTGTTTCAGTTTCTGCCTGTTGCCTCTTGTTCTGTTTCTTGGCACCACTCAGAAGAGCCTGGTTTCATCTTCTTGGCACTACCTCCCCTTTAGATATTTACACACATTGATGTGTTCCACTCTCAGTCATATCTTCTCAAGGCTAAACAGACCAAACTCTTTCAGCCTTTCCTCATCAGTGAGGTGCTCCAGTCCCTTAATCATCTTTGCTCCAGGAGCTCCATGTCTCTCTTGGGCTGAGGAGCCCAGAAATGGACACAGCACTCCAGGTGATCCTCACCAGGGATGAGCAGAGGGGCAG
>JAWWES010000001.1:108856708-108914798 GCA_035583135.1 Lophotriccus pileatus
CACCTAAAAAATCCACTGCGCAGGCTCGAAGGCCTTATCTGCATATGCGGGTAAGGACCTTCCCGGCTCTTCGTTCGTGAAGACGGGCCATTATTATTATTATACATAATTCAGATGAATCTCTCCCTAAAAGTGCACATGTCTTGCCATCAACAGGAGTCCAGAGAGTGTACTCACATGTATGTTGCAGATATCCTACAGACTAGAATGGTTATTCTTATCTGGAGCTGATGCAAATCTCATTTAAATACGCAAACAAAGCGGGAAAAAGAGGAGTTCTTCAAGAATTTCAAAGCCTGAAGTTTCTCAGCCTGCTTCTTGGTCATCTGCTCTTTTTTTTTGGAGCTAAAATTCAGCATCCACTTCACCAAATACAGAGAAACAATAAGAGACTTTCATATATGTTGTTCATCATCAGAAAAAAGCTGGCCTGTCTGGGAAGCTAGAACCATATTCTCAGTGGAAGAAAATGGATACAGAAAAGAGCAGCTGAACCTGAACTTCACAGCAGTGAAATCTTTCACTCCAGTCCAGTGATCCATAGAAAGAGCTGCTGCAAATATGGGTTTGCCCAGTACACACAAGGCTGAGATATTTGAAATTCTGAGTACCTTTAATGATACTCAGCAACCTGATAAAGGCTCCCTTAGACTTCAGGAGCTCTTTGGAAGACCAGGAGAATGCAACCCATATAACCAGAAGAATTTGGCATGAATTTTTGAGAAATTAATATTTTTCAGATTCTAAGCCATTTTAAACTTTACATTCCTGATGTATTGTACTAATGATACATAGATATGCATATATATATGTAAACTCACATATACATGTATATATATATACATATACATATACATACATACAAATAATTAGTGCTTAATAAGCTCCTGTAAATGTTAATGTATTCATAGTCGTATTTTTGTTTTGCATTCTGACATTGACCTAAGCAGGTGAAACAATTCATTATCCAGAAAGTGTTGAATTGTTAATCATTTAACTCAGATTTAGGCGTTGATTCAAATAGGGGAGGAAAACAGTCTCAATCCAGCTACTACTCTGTTTTCATATTTCTTTTACACAGATATTTCACTCCACAGGTTTTATTGAAAGTTTAATTTTGGCAAAATATTTACAACCTATTTATTAACCCTTCAGACTGAAGGAGAGGGGAGAGACAATAGTTGGAAAATTAGTACATGGGCATCACAATTTATAACACATTTTCACACAGTGCCATTTCTTTCCAACGATAAAATCTACTGTACCCATCATGAAAATAACTTAGAGTGACAAAGATGATCAGCGTGTAAAGCTACAAAACTGTTTTATTCTTTGAAATCTGCATGAGAGAGATCCTAGTGACACACCATGGCATGAATGATGATTATTTTTATGCCACAGAAAGCCAGTGATTGGAGATATGACCTCTATCAGAAAAACACCTGTCTGGGTAAATAATTCTACTCTATTATAAAGGAAGAGGAAAGTGATGAGGCACTTTCAATCAATTTTTAATTGTACCCACAAAAATGGGTATCTATCATAGTGATGTGAGGGGAAGGACAAAGATCATCCTCTCAAGTTTGTTCACTGGAGAAAAAATATGCTTTTAAAGTGGTGCTCCATCATTTCTTGCTGAGCCAGCCTGCCTCTGGTGGATGACTGAGTGCTGTCTTTTGGAGGGGGAGCAACTTATTATGGGCTGGCCCAGCTCCCTCAGTGAGCACTGGTAGGCTGCTCACCAAGTTACACGAAGAACCAGAAACCCTCGGTTTTAAATACGTATCCAAATGCTTAAGTGTACTTGAAATTAGAATTCTGCTTCTAGTATTCTACTGAATCTCTGCATATCTTTTGCATCCTTTTGTAGGGTTTTTATTGTTTTGGTTACTTATGGTGGTGCAGTTAAATTTCAGCCTTTGCAGTGCAGGTCTCTGCTGAATTCAGGCACCCTGAGCTGTCTCAGGAAGCCAGGAAGGGAAATAGGCATTTTTATGGAACAATTCCTCTGACCATTTTTAGACATCAGTATTAGGATGAGACATGAGAAGCAGCCATTTCTCTTCACCAGACCCACTGAGAAAGACTAGAAAGGACAATCCAGAGATCAACATGTGCCTTAGTAATGCTTTCCTTTGACCAAATGATTTCTGCTGTGTCTTAAAAACAAATTAAAAAAATGTACCAGATGCTATAGATTAGGTGTGCCTAGGACACAAAACTGCTGGTGCCTGCAGACAGACTCACCTAAAGGCAGCATCTGCCTTGCTGCTTCCCATGGCCTGTGTAGTTAATTTAATTAGGCAATGGAAGGAGACAAGCACAGAGCACGGATGAAGGCTCGGAGATATGGCCATAACAACCCCCCAGCAGGAGCACTCATGGGGCACTGCTGGACCAGCCCTCACGTACCTGGCTCAAACTCAGCTGTGAGGCTGCCTTTGGTGCACTTCTCTTGGACATCCTTGAGCCTGTTTGCTTCATTTCTGTACCCATTTCACACTTACCCGAGCAGAAGATGAGGTGCCTTTCTTACAGAGAATGCTTGTGTTTATAAGGACACAGATAGTTTCTTCAGAATTTGAATTATTTTTCTTTGGGAAGTAAATCAGAGGGGTATTACTCTGAAGAAAGAGCTGGAGTGCTGTTTAGGCCCATTTTTTCTGCAGCTGCAGTTAACAGCGGTCTTTTCAAACACAGTGTTGTCTGGAGGATGGAAGGGAGGTATCTGCAGAGACAGGGAAGAAAGGATCTTCTTGAGAGTGCTGAAGGAAGTAATCTGGCTTCATGCTTCAATGATGATAGGAGTTCTTGTCAACATCTTTCAAGGGTGTTTCATAAAGATTTCACTTCATTCTAGTTGAGTGCTAAAACAAAGCCGTGTGGTTGAGGACTTTCTACTTTTTCCCTCAGTTAATCCTCTCCTGTTCCTCTTTTCTTTTTGCTTTGATTGACTGTGGTTTGTTTTTTTTTCCCTTCAATTAAAATGCGTGCTGGGAATTTAAAATACAAATACTTTCTTCTTCCAGTAAACTCTTGCTCTTACTTCAAGCCTCTTCTCTTTGCAGGAGAACATACAAGGAGCTAATGACACACAGTGTTTCTGTGGCACTCAGTCTTGTCTAAGGAGGGAAAAGTAACTTTAAATAGGGGGACACTTGTGTCTCAGCGGTGTCTGATACTCTGGAAAATGAATGTAGCCTGTTCAAATACTTGTTATTTCCAACTCTCTGAAAATATATTATCCCCAGTGGACTGAAGGGAAGTATGGCTAACTGGCATTCTGACAGATTTTTGTATAAATTTTGAGGAAATTACTAACACAACTTCCCTAAAGAGTCAGCATAAGGGCTCTAGAAAAGGTAGTTGGTAAAGGATCAGAAAAATGGATAAATAACAAAAATGTAGCAGAGCAGCAGGTTCAGACATGCTCTGTAGGCATATCCATTTAGGTGTAGCCAGGGGACAGACTCTAAACAAAAAAGTGCAGATCATATCTGGAAACTTGAACAGACCTCAGAGGCTGCTCCTTGTCTTGCTACACAGTCCAGGGTTCATTTTTCTCTAAGCACTTGGTGGTCCTTCTAGGCAGGGAAGATGGGAATGGATCAGGACTACACCCACACTCCTTCCTGGCTCCTCTGTGCCACGTTGTTCTGTGGACAAGGGAAATATCATTAGCCCAAGGAAAGGCTGGATTTTATACTCAGAGACCCGTGATTTTCCATCCCTGTTATATAAACTGATCTATATTATCTTATTTTTTCACATTAGTCCATATTCTTCAGGGTAGGAAACATTCCTTTTATTTGCAGAAGTTTCTTTCTAAGCACTGTGGATAAATAAGAGAAGACCAGGTCTCTTAGCCAACAGTTTTTAGCTGCATTAAAAAAAAAAAACAACCAAAAGCAACAACTAAACAAAGAAAACAAGAAACCACTTTGTGAGTGTTTCTTTTAAGTAGCAGAAAAAAACAGGGATGATAATAGCTGTGGAAATTTTTTACACAGCTCGAAGGAATCGGGGGTTGAACTTGGGCTGGGTTTTTTCCCCCCATACCTAATGGCATAAGGTTTTATCTAAATTTGTGAAGGAAGTCCCACCATCACAGAACACTTTACTGCCCACACATGTCCTCCTCGGGAGAAGGCAGAGAACAAACTGTGCAGGTGTAGAGATGTGTTGTTTAGTGAGGTGCTGGAGGGCACTCAGACACAAAGGGTCTGTTGGAAGAACCTGGACAGAATAGAAGAGAATTTAGTCTGTGGTCAAGTAAGGAATCACGATGCAGATATTCTTGTGCAGCGAGCTATAACAAGGCTATAATATCAATAATCTGCCTGTTAATGAGTCAGAAGTCTTCAGATTAAAGCTTTCCCAAATGAGCTGTGAGACTGCAAACCTTGACAGCTTTATTGCTGTCAAATAGGACAGTTTTCCTAATACTTGTTGATAGTTTTTTTCCCCTATCACTTTCATGGAGAGGTCTTGACTTTCACTCTTCAAGTTTTGTTTTTGTTCCATGCTGAACTAAATGAAAAATTTCTGAATGTTTTGAAAAACAAAACTATGTCCAAATTTGCATTTTCTGACTGAAAAGGTCAGGTTTTCCGTTCTAATCTCTCTCTGATTAGTAATGACTAGAGAGTCCTTAACTTCACAACTTAAATTTCTGAATGCAAACATCCTTGAAGATGTAGCAGGAAAATATTTCATTTTCAGAACCCACATCATTCTTCAAAAAAGCCCCACATTTCATGAGTACGCTCTATGAGGTGGTAATGGTACACCCACAGACTTGGACACAGAACATACATAAATATAGTAATCCTTGCCCAAAGTGTCCCAGTCTCAGTAGTCAAAGGGGAGAATGGATGTGTTTATTCCTTACCATGAAATGGTACTAACGAAGTTCAGAAAGCAGATACAGGGTTTGTATCAACTGCTGGGGCATGTAAGGTCTCCACATTATAGACAGACTGGGCTAAAGAATATCCACCCTGAAGTTTCTGAAAGCTGGTTATTTTACCCCAAATTTAGGATACTGCACTGTTCACATCGGTCCCTGGGTTTGGTGACTACCTCCAGGGGAGTATTCGTGGCCTGGGCATTCCACTCTGAGGGATGCAGGTGCCACCACCTGTGAACAAAATGCACCAGACCAACCACTTAAACCCATATGTTCCTCTCCTCTCTTCAGCTGATTGGCTTCAAAACTGCTCATTGAAGCACTTGACGATTCACAGGTAAGGAAACAAAAATCCTGCTAAATGACAGACTGGCTGTCCAGGGGTCAGATCCTGCCATGCTCAGGGAGTGGATTAACACATTTCATTCTTTTTTTCTTTTTTTTTTTTTTTTTTTTTTGTCTCTGTATTCAAAGTAACCGAGAAAGATCACAGTTAATTATTTTTAAGGCTCATTACAATAACAATTCCAATTCTTTCCAGGCAAGCGAGACAACTGAGGACTGAAAGCTGAAAAATCTCATTTTGTCTTACAAAGCTCAAACTCTGCTTCCTTAGCAACCTTCTATGACCTGTGAACTGTAATCTTGGCATGATAGTAGAAATTTATTTCTGTTCTTGTGCTGTTATAGGATTTCAAACCTGTATGTGAAATTTTTTAACAGTCTAGCCTCTGCTAAAATAAACTGGAATCATGCAACACTTTGTAAATGGAAAAATTAGTAACATCTGGATAACTTGAGTACAATGCACTGTGTCTGCAGTCCTCTACAAATTTTAGCAATCTAAAGCATTTATCGTGTCCTGTAACAATTTCTCCCTTCAGAAGTATATTGAAGATCTCCCATGTCTTAGTTAAGCAATTAAAATACTCAGGCATAATTTAGCAACAAACCCCTGTACCATGTGAGACAAGAAGGCTGCATCATAAGAAGAAGACTTCATCACTGGCCCAAAGTATCTCTTAGAGGCAATTTCAGGAAGACCAAATATGGGATTCATTTAGATCACAGACTTCACTCTTCTAGTGTTACTCCAGATGTACATACATGACCTGAGTGGTACCAAAATAAAGCAAAACTCACATCCAGGTTGACTGGTAGCAATGCAAGTTTCATGTCAGCTGAGCCTGTGTGCCACAGCAGTGTGAGCTCGGATCTGGAAGCCAAGGAGCTCACCCAGCGGTGATGCTTCAGTATTTGTGTGCAGCCTGGAGATGAGGCAAGTTTTCATGCAAGTGCAAGCATGGGTATGTACTGGAGGTACAAGCCTAGATGTGGCAAGCCTAGATGTGCCCTGACCTTTCTGACTTGAGCTTCAGCTGGGTTACCCTCCCCTCCCACCACTTGCCTGGTGGAAGCTGGAACAGTTTATTTTTGTTCCTTGAAATGCGGAAAAAAATTTTGACTTGCCCATCTACCAAAGCCAGGTTGGATGGAGCTCTGAGGAGCCTGGTTTACTGGAAGGAGTCCCTGCCCATGGCAGGGGGTTGGAACTAGAAGATCTTTAAGGTCTCTTGCGACTCAGGCCACTGTATGATTGTGTGATTCCATGATCTATGACCTTTCTTCATTTCTTACCTGCTTCTGCTGCAACATCTGCCTGCAGAAACATCCAAGGTAAAGCACATCCCAGCAATTTAAAAGTTTTCAAAGGGATGCTGTTGCCTTGGTCCAAAATAGTGTAAATGTCTTGACCTCTGGAGCATTTCTGCCCTCCAGCCCTTCCACCTGCTCAGGTTTTGGGGCAGGGTTGCCAGGAAAGGCAGGGAGATGACTGCAGCTATCCTTTGAAATAAAGCATTCAGGCTATTTAATCCCCATGGTAGCTGGTTCTGCTCTGCATGCCTTTTATGCAGTGCTGTCAAAGGCACCCAGCAGCAGGGGTAGCTGCCTTCTTGTCATGTGAGCCTGACAAAGACATAACGGTACAAAATAGGTTTTCCTCTTTCATTTTATGTGATAAAGTCCCTTTGCTGAGAGCCCCCCTACCAGATCCCTATTGTTGCTAATTTACTATTTCTATCACAGCAATGTGCTGGCTCTGTGAGAGATTGATGTTCTGTATACAAAGTGCTCCTTGTAAATAGAACAACAAAGAGACATTTTGCAAGCACTTAAACATAATAGTAAATGCTTTCTACCCCACATGTTGCTTGGCACATTTTACTCACATTTATCTGCCGTGTTTCAGTTGCTAATGTCGCCTGCACTGCAGATGTTTAGGAATGGATTTTCATGTATCTCCTCTTCCCCTAAACCTTAGCAACAAGAGCAGAAGTTTGCTTTTTCTCCAGCATCTAAAACTGCCTATAGGGAAAGGGCAAGCCTCTGTCTGAGGTCTTTGAGCAGCATGAGAATGCCCTGCTTTCCTGTCCCATGCATAGCAGGGAAAAAAAAGCACTACCACTGTCTTAATATTTTTTAAAATGTCATCCTCCTTTAAAGGCCATAGTTGTTAACCTGTGAAATTCAGCACTTGAACAAAGCTCCCTCCACCAGCTTCAGATAATCCAAGTGTTTAAATGGTTTTAAAGAGGCTTAGGACTAGAACAATCTGACATATCTGGAAAACCCAGGATATTCTTTCAGAAATTACCTGTCTGGACATCAGTGTAACTCAGGTTCCATTTCTTTCAACTACATTAAGTCCTCCTCCTCTTTTTGTTAGGTCTTTTTTTCTCAAAGCTCAGCTTTGTAGTGTGTCTCACCAGCCTGAGAGCGGGCAGGGCTCCTCTCCTCTGCCTGCACAGGTCAGTTCTGCTTAAGCAGCCCCAGGTCACAGCCAAAGAACTCAGTAACTCTTGCCATCTCTTTCATTCACCACAGGTTAACAAGGCCATGCAGGCTTCCTCTACTTTTTGCCTTTCACTCCCAAGTCGTGGGCTGGGCACGGCATTAATACATGAGTCCTGATTCATAAAGCCGTTACTAAGTGCTTGTCACCTCAAGTACACAGCTGCTCCATGGAAAGGGAAGGCATGGAAAATAAATGTATACTTTCCAAGAAAGCAAAGAAAAAAATAATTGGAAAGACAATCATGGCCTGGTTCAGACAAAGGCTACGTTTTTGTGGCTGGTTTTGAATTCACTGCAAGTAGTGAGTTTGCCTTCACACCAAAAAAAAAAAAAAAAAAAAAAAGGCAAGCAAAGTAACCTTCTTCTGTGTAATAAAGGACTTGCAGCTGTGTGTGACCCAGAACAAACCCAGACTTGACAGCACCAAATCCTTTACCACATTTGTTTATCCCCAAGCCTGATAACAGCCTATTGCAGCATGTAAGCCGTACTGCCAACAACACCCACAAAACCTGAGCAGCCTGGTCTAGTGGAAGGTGTCCCTGCCCATGGTAAAGGGTTGGAACTAGATGGTCTTTAAGGTCCCTTCCCACCCAGGCCATTCTATGATTCTGTGGTTACTATGGCTGTTTCCTTTCTGCAATATGGAAAGTGGGAAAAGCGTTGTCACTTCCCAGCCCTTGCTTTACACCATCTTTTACAGGTGAGACTGATCAACATAGGAAATGGAAGACTGTGCTACAGGTCCTTCTTGCACATTAGGTGGCCCTGGATCAGTGCTGCACATCTCTCAGGTGTGGACTAAACTGAGATGCAACTCTTTATCCTCTCTTGTTGGAACCCTGACATTGCAAAGACATGCAGGAGACAAAATGCTGTGCAGGAATCTGGATCTATACCCTAGCGACTTGGGCACATACCTGTAAAGATGAAAGCTTTGTCCCTGCTCCCAAGATGGCATCAAATTACTTGAGTTACAGTATAATGGTTCTTCAGGTTCCTATTCTGGGGGCACATTTCAGAGGCAGAGGCCTGGACACGCAATCTGTGCCAATACAGCCGAGGTTTGTGAGATGCCGTTTGGACACACTGACGTGTGAATGTGCTTGAGCCATTATGACCTGCCTCGAAAGTGACTCTGATTTCACTTGCAGGTCCTGAGATCCCTGCCTCAGGGGGCTAGAGCCTCACAGCAGCAGGGCCAAGGATTTGGTTCTAGAGCCCTGAAGAATGGATGTTTCTCTGTTTAGATGCTGGAGACTGCTAGGGCAAATGAATCTATGTGCCTGGCCTGACTCTGTGCTTTTCCTTAGCCATTCCCTTACAGCCACTGCTGCAAACAGAACAATGGGCTACACAGACTTTGCAACAACATGCAATGCCATTCTTGCATGACTGTCCCCATGTGCTTCAGGGAGCACACCCTCCATAGGCCATGATTCAACCTGGCAGTGAAAAGTCACACTTTGCAGCAGCTAACCTTTAATCATTTGTTTGACTTGATCTTTGCTCAGTCACATCCATAGGGAGAAGCAGGTGAAATAACCTGGAATACACTAGAGAGAGTTGTCAGTCAGTTCCCATTTCAAAAAAAAAGATATATCATCTCTTGCTGCTAACAGCTCCATCACCTTGCCCACTGTTCTGCTGTGTAGTTTATCAAACTACCTTGGTCGAGGTTCTCCACTGCAGTTATAATCAGTCAGACTTAGATCAGGATCTATCTAGCTGCAATGTGTGTGTCATTATGTTGCAGTATCCAGGTTTTCTTTTTTCTTTTATTTCACTAGTGCTATTAAAATATGAATTTCAGAGAAAAATGCTCAAGGAGTTGCACTAAACCTGAACCAAACATCAGCCTCTGACACGTTCCCCCACCAACTGAACTGGAACTGAACTTGAACTGTGGGGTTTTGAGTTCTTCATTGATCCTGAGCCAGAACTAAACTAAGGAAAGAATGAACTTGTGGCTTCTGGTTTTCAGTATGGACTGGTTGAAAACTAACATTTCTTGCAGGGTCTCTGTGGTTTGGAGACTCCATGTACTGGGATCTTGCATTGCAATCAGACCCTCCCCTCACTCAGGTGTTTGGCACAAACCTTTTTCTCAGCCCAGGACCACCCCATACTGCTCCAAAGACGCCAGGAGGGGATCTGTTCAGCATAGGGACTTCAAATACCTTAATAAATAAAGCTCTGAGACAGAGCTGGGTCTAACTCTGCTTTCTGTTGCCCTCCTCTTCATATCCACCTCTCTAAGTAAAAGTGCCATCACTGGAGCCCTTCATCACATGGGTTAGTGTTTAAACCTGAACACTCTGATGGGTGTGTGCAGAACTGGACTCTCAGGGCTGTTTCTGCCACCCATCCTGGCTTCTTGCCCCAGCTCTGTCACCTCTTGCACGCCTACTATCTCTGCTCTGATTTCTTCCTCCAGGATGCCAGATTTAGAGTGATGAAGTGGTGGAGGTGTGCTGGGAATATGAGATGGGTATTAGAGGCTTGAAACTTGCCTTTCTCCTCAGGTTAAATCCATCATATGATCACATCCATTTGTAAATGTTGTATTTCTCAGTTTTGACTGGTTTCTAAACCCTGTTAGCTCTTGAGTAGCTTTAGTTTTATCTCAGCCCATTGTGTCAGGGAGCAGGGAAATGTGATGGTTTGTTTCCCTGGAAATGCTCTTTGGCTGTTCTCTTCAGGCATTAATATTATGTGTTACAGCTGTTTAAAAATTCAGTGGTAATTATGCACTCCAGCAGAGATGACTTCATCACGATGAGGGTAAAATGCTTCTTTTTTAGCTCATGTCAGGGCCAGGAGATCTCTCCCACATTACAACATCTATTCTGGGAATACAGCTGTGGCCAGGCCAGGGCTGCAACTACTCACCTGGCCCTCAGCTCAGGACAGCACTGGCCCTTCATCACTAGGGATGAATTGCAGCTCCTTCTCAAGCCCAACTGTATTTTCAAATTTCAACATTTTCAATTATACATTCAGCAAGAGGATTACTAAATGGCCACAGCAGTCTTTTTCACCACAATTTCTTCAAAAATTCACTCATATGAGCCCAGAATTGATGACATTGCAGTATAGATCTCCTAATTTATTGCCCTATTATTAACTCCTGACTGCTCTGAAAGAAAGTGGTCCAACTTATTATGAGACAGGAGTTTTTTATTGCTTTTATCACAAGGGAAAGACCATTAAACATCATAACAGAACTACAGTCTTTCTCCTGTAGACGTACTGATGTGGTACAGACAAAATGTAATGCCTGTAAAGGCAGCCAGTTCGCTGCCTAATCCTGGTCTTCAGGCAGCTTGCTGTGATTCATGAATTCACTCTTGCCTTCCAAAACCCATTTGTTTCTTTAGTTTTCAAAGTTTTTAAGAGCCTTTTCCTGCACCAGCTAACTAAACTTGTAGAAGAGCATTGATTTCCTTCTGCTCACATTGGTAAGATATGTTGATTTAGTGCATGCACAACTACCAAGTTGATGAGACAGACAATTAGGTTTGGAGCTCTGGAGAAATCCAGGTCTTTAGCACAAAGAGCCTCCTGATGACTGTAAAATGATATTTTGGATGACTGTTGATACAAAACCCTTTCCAGCAAAGAGACACAACCAGTACTCCTGCCAGCCAGGGTACGTGCCCCATCTGTGCAAACACGATCCAGTCTGAAGCACTCAAGAAGAACACATTCACTGGCTGTCACATTTTCAACATGTTCTCTCTCAGTTATTCCATCAAACCTCAGCCAGTGGTGGTAGATACTGGCAGACACCAATCAATTCCTGAATAATATCATCATTTCCTCTCACTTGCTGAACTTAAACACTCAGCTTCAGGGTGTCTGCTACATTGCAGCTCTCGTCAGTGGAGTGAGAAAAATATCTACAGGCAGATGCTGAAAATCTGGTTTATACTGGCACCTCAGTGAACTTGCCAAGCCTTTGCACCATCACAGAGGCACAGACACAGTGCCCATTTTGAGGCCATCAGTCAGTGGAGCTCTAATTGACAGGCTCTTCTTCAGTACCCCAAAATGCATTTGCGAGGTGCCCCCAGCCTGTGCAGTGTCCATTCTCAGCATCCCCAAGCAGAGAGAGTGTTGCAACAGAGACAGGACACAACAGGGTCAGTGAGTGACCAGACAGGCTCAGCTCATTCCCTAAGTTCCTATTTTACTAAGTTAACTTAAGTTTCAGTCTAACTCTTCTGCAGAAGGGCCATTAACAAATCAGCTGTTTCATGAAGTGGAGACAATCACAACAGTTGTGATAACTTTCACATTATTTG
This sequence comes from Lophotriccus pileatus, assembly GCA_035583135.1. Lineage (NCBI taxonomy): Eukaryota > Metazoa > Chordata > Aves > Passeriformes > Tyrannidae > Lophotriccus > Lophotriccus pileatus. The sequence continues at coordinate 108,868,781 of JAWWES010000001.1, forward strand.
GGAAAGCTCACTGTGCCTGAAAGTTCCCCAGGGGAGCAGGTACCTGAAAACAACAAGCAGAAGGCTTGGACAAAACGATGTTTGTGCATGTTTAGATCTCTTCTTGACTGTAACAGCAGCATGTCTGCCTTAATATGCTTGCTGCAATAATTATTGATTGTATTTTAAATCAATAGAACAGATTTAGGTTGCAGACAGGCAACAGGAGGCTTCTAGTCCAGCAGCTTGAACTGGAGCAAGTGGTCTGGGCAGCAACAAATCAAGCAAGGTGTGCATCCAGGAAAAGGGCAGCAATCCACCCCTGACCAGTCCTGCACTGAACAGAGAAGAGGAACTCCTCTAGAACGGGGTGACCATTTGTCATTTGGCCATCCTGCTCAGTCTGAATTATCAGCAAAGATGTGTGGAGATTTAATCTGTCTCTGTGCAGGCAGCTGAGGCTTTGGCAGAAGCTCTGTTGGGGGCGCAGCCCTTTCTCCTCTTGTGCTCGCACTGTCACCGTCATTTTTTTCCCACTGTTTTTGCTTGGCTTATGAATACAATTTTGATGATGAAAATAATTAGGTAGCTAGATAAAAAGTGTGCACATCTGACATGAGCAGTGGGGCCACAGGGAAAACTGAAGCTGATGAAGGGCAGGTGAGACTCTGCTGGGCTCCTCATCCCTCCTCGTCTCTGCTTTGGTGTGGCAGAGCTGCCAGCAGGGACACAGCCTGGATCTGTACCTCCAGACCTCCTGGCTGCCTGCAGAGTGCTGCAGAGCCATAGCCAGCTCTGATTACAGCACCTTCTTTCAACAGCAGGTTTCTTTATCAGCTGAAGGTTATTAATCTCAGTGGTTTGTTATGCTGGGCTTCACAGGCATATTAAACACAACACACACCATGGACAGGAGTGTTTTTTTTTTTCCTAAGTGGAATGGTAAAACTGTTGAACTATGTTTGTTGGAAGAAAACAGATCTAATTTTCCTCACTCATACTATGGAGTTTTAGTATTTTTATTACTGTGTTCAAAAGAAAGAAGTTCTTAGTTGGTATGGTGTCGTACAGCTCAAATTTCCCTTACCCATGTCTGAAGTCCCATGAAATGCTAATGGGCCAAGTACTTTTGCCTATGCCTAATTTCAAGCCTCCAGATGGATCCCTCAATGTCCACAAAGTCCTGATAATCAACAATGCAGCCCACTTTAAAATGCAGTGGCTGTGAATACTCTTGTGAATACTCTTGTGAAGACAAAGGTGGAGTTGAAAGTTGATGAAACATGTCTTGTTGAGCCTGGTCGATGCATCTACTTTGCTCCCAGAGTAAGACTAAGCAGAGGAATGTCAGGCCTGGAGAAGTCATTCTGACAGAGTCAGCTGACTTAAAAGACAGACTAAAATCCTGAAATTGGTGAAATCACAATGGCCAGGCCTTATTTCAGGATCCCATGTGTAAACCTCTTATCTCTGACTGCAGCTTCAACAAGATGTTATTCACAATGACCTCTGAGAACACAGACGTAATAAAAGTCATGAGACTCTCACTGAAGACAAGAGCTGAACAGAATGCAGTTTCCTTCACCTATTTATGGAAAGAAAAGGTTCATAAGCACAGATGGGAACACTGCGAGAACCATAAATGTTCAGACTAAATTGTATTAAAACAAATCTTCATATTGTAAGTGACATTTTAAACATGCCTCTCCTGAAAAATTTCAAGCAGTGAATTATGGAGCTGAATCAGATGGAGCACAAGGTGTCTTGCAGCCAATGAGTGCTCAAATTCACTGACTCACTCAGATCTTTATTTTTTCTTTTTTTTGAAAGCTTCACCTACATGCATTGTAGATTGCAAGGCATGCAATCTCATGAATTGAAGAAAAAAAAAAAGACAGAAAAAGGCAGCAAATAGTTTATGAGCCCTCCACAGAAAAAAAGATTTGTTAACATAAAACTTTCATTAAACAGCTATGAATAATGAATTTGCTGGTGTTTACGCTGAACAGTTAACTTAGACCCCATTTTCTTGTTCCCTGCTCGTGAAGAGCAACTTCCATTTTTACAAGAAAGAAAGAGTACCAGTCCAGTGGGAGGTCCTGACATACACTCCCCCTCCCCCTCCAGACTGATGTTGCCCCCTGGTTAGTGAAGAGAATAAGGTTATGAGCTGCTTTCTGTTCCCATTATTATTATTAAACCTAGAAAATGTCCTAAAATAGGACCCCAAAGCTCACTTGCCTGGCCTCATGATATTATACTGAGGCCACAGTCTCAGGCTTTTAGCTGCTTGCTTACTTTCTGGTCCCCTAAGTACTTTATTCTTAGCATACCATGTCACTACAGCAGGAATTGTTAATTAAATCTTGGTGCCTGTGAGGAGACAGGTCGTGGCCACACTGTTTCAGTGGAGCTTCTGCCTGTTATTGCTGATGGTTCTCTCTCTTTTGAGGGGTCAAGTGGGAGGGCGTGGTTTGAGTGAAGGAAGGTGCATCCCCATGACTTAGACCTCCTGGAGAAGATGTGGAATTAAATGTTCTGTGGCTGAAGAGAAGATGAAAATTTGTCTTTTTCTCCACAGAGATCGGATTCACAGATGAAAGAGGAAACCATCTTGCCAAACAGATTTTCTTAAAGAAAAGACCAGCTCCCCCCTCACTCAGAGCCCAGCGCTGGAAAAGAACTTGCCCAGAACATCCCCAGTCCTTGTGCAGTCCATCTAGAAAGTCTGAGCCCCTGAGAAAGGCAGGAGTGAGAGCCAGATCCCTATAGGTTCTGCTCCCACTTGCTTGGGGCCAAGAAGCTCCTTGTTGTGGGGAGGAGAGGAAAAGGGAGTGGATCTGTATTCTACTTTGGAAGAGTTTACTTCCCTCTGTGGCTGTAGAGCCTATAGGGCATGACATTGTCCCTCCGGGTCATCCTAGGAGAGAAGTAGCCAGGTGGCCTCTCTTAGGAGAAGCATGGAATGCTTGGAATTATCAGACTATTTCCTTGCTGAGCATTTCTTCATTTTGTTTTCATGGAACTTCATTCAAATTTCCTTCCACTTAAAGGCGTAATAAATGATCAGGGTGGTGATATGCTGACTCTGGATCAGGTTATTGTTACCAGTTCTCAGGTTGCCCAGGCTTCAGTGGCATCCTAGCACTTCAGTAGAAGAAACTCTGATCTGTTCCTTTCAAGGAAAGATAATCCAAATATGCCCTATAAGTCCAGACATTATGGAGATCAGTTTTGAGTTTGAGTCAGTCAGAATTCAAATTTATTTATTTATCTAATCACCACACACTGGCAAACTCAGAGACCTATTGGGCTGCCTTTTTTGTCAAAGCCACAGTGATAACAACTTTAACCAACTTTCATGGTAAACTGGAGATAACAATACACTTGCTTTAAGATTCAATCAAATCTCTAGTTAAAAGACCCCTTGGGCCATGATAGATATACTGGAGGAAAAAATGGGTTCCTTTTAAGTCTTATGGTAGAGTGAGGCTCATTCAGTTGATTGAGTTAACTCATAAGTTTGCTTAATTTCAGTGAAGCTGTGTTTCAAAAGCATTGAAACACCATGAAAAAGCAATTTCCTCTGTATGTCACATATTAAATCACACCCTTCCAAAACAGTAAGAGCCACTGCAATAGGGGAACAGCAAATTCTGAATATTTGTTAGCAGGTTGGGGATTTTCACTAATGAATACATATACAAGTATCCTTTAGAAACTATTTGTTTTAGAGAAGGGGACAAACAACAGACTGACTTGTCTGACTACATTTCACTTTAATTCTGGGGTCAGCACCAAAGGGACTTTTCCTTACAAACCACTACAAAGAAAGATTACAAGACAAATCTTGACTTTGTCATGATCACACGATTGTATATTCAGCTTAACTAGTACTGATGTATTTTAATTTTAAAGTGTCAGCATTCGGTGAGAAGGATAATGTCGACACACAGCCTGAAGGGTGGAGCTAGAGAAGCGTGGAGGGAACTGTAAGACTGAGCCTCTCACAGTGATGGGCTCCCAGGAACAGGAAGAAAGTCCCAGGTCAGATGCCAGGGACCTTCATGGAGTGAGGGGGAGAAGCTGTCCCTAAGGAATGGGGTGCACTGGTGCTGGGAGAGCCACTTGTGCACCCCTGAGGAACACCAAGTTGGGGGGTTGAGAGGGGGCAAGACACAAGCACTGGGGGAATTAAGGGGGGCAGGTGAGACCAGTATTTACTCATGGGCTGAAATGAGAGAAACTCAACAACAAATCTCTTCAATGTTTCAATAGAACATGACCATTTTATCTCCTAGAGGATTGTAGGGCACTTCACAGAAGGCTCTTTCAGTCTCTCCTTTACAGGTTATGTCTCACTGTATTAAATAATTAAACAAGTCCTGAGCCGGGGAGAGAAAGGGATAATGATTCCAATAACCAGCAGCAAACACATTAGCAAGTGAAATGAAAAACCTTGTTAAGGCAGTCCAAGAAAAATAATAGAGAAGTTTGTGAGAATCAATTTGATAAATGTGTGAAACTTCATAGCATCAAAAACTTCAAAGGCATTGGAATTAAGACATTTACCACACTTGGTGAGATCCAGAAGTGAACAATATATAAAAGCATCACACAGGGAAGACAAAGTCATTGCAAGAAAACTGAATGAGCATTGGAGGAGATGAATCCCAATGTAAACAGGTATCTGCACAGCTGGTACAGGAAGGCATGAAGTAGCATCAGCTGGTTCTGGTGGGAAGTATATCCTTTCCTCCTCCTACGACTTTAATTTCTTTGTCTTTATGTTTTCCACAGAGAGGTGAAGGACAGACCTGAGTTTGTTGTTTTTTAGTTCTGAATATCCAGCAAACATCTGTCTAAGCTGGAAAGAACAGTGGACTAGAGTGTGGAACAAATCAATAAATAACAATAAATAATTTCAAAGAACTATAAAGGATTTAAAGGCTTTGGTTTATTCTGAGAATTAGCAAGGTTCAGGCTCTAGATATCAGAAAAACAAATTTTTTTTTTTTTTTTTTTAAACGAGGACTCTAAGAGGATGTGGACAAATAAAGAGCATTACACCTGGCTTTTTTACCAAACTTATACTTTAGTACCAAGCAAACTCACAAAAACTTATTTGAAGAATAGATTTACTAGACATTGAGAAAAAAATTATTTATTAAGGAATAGTCAACACAGTTTTCACCAAAGCAAGTCATGACTTACAAATCTGTGAGTACTCTATGAAGGTGCAAGGAAGCATATGAATAAAGGTGATTCAATTGATATAGTGTTTGAGGGTTTCCAGAAATCTTTCCACAAGTTTCATCCACAAAGAGATGAAGCTGTCATTTGGAAAGGCCTCACATGGATTAATAACTCTTTAAAGGATTGGAAACAAGGAAGAACAAATGATGGATTTTTCATAGTAGGGAAATATTAAATGTGCTGGGGTGTCACCATATTCTCAGAAGGAAGTTTGAAAAGGGGGCTAGGTGGCAAAGTTTGTTGGTAATACAAAAAAGTATAGTCAAATCTAAATCTGACTGTGATTGATTGCAGAAGGACTTGGTGTACAGTAAACAAAATTCAGCATTGATATGTGCAGTATAATGCATCTGGGAAAAAACAAAAACAAAAACAACAAGCCCCAAACATTTCTAGCCATGCATATACTGTTCTTGGCTCTGAATTAGCTGTTACCAGTCAAGAAGTAAATCTTGGAGTTGTTTCTGCAAGCTCATTGCTCAGCAGCGGTCGAAAGGGCAAACAGGCTGTTAGGAATTATTAAGGAGAGGTATTGAGAGCCAGACTGAAAACACTTTTAGCCATCTGTATAACTGTCTGGTGCAGACATATTCTGAAGGCTGCACACAGGGCCAGTCCTTCCCTCATCTCATAAAAAGCAGAGTTGAAAGAGGTACCAAAAAGTTTGATCAGGGAACAGCCTGCACAGAAGGAAAGACCAAACAGACCACATTTGGCTTCAGACAGAGGCAAAAGGGAAAGGCATATGCTAAACCAGAATGAAGTTATTACAGGGTTAGAGAAAGGGCATGAGGAAGGGCTATTCTTTGATTCTGATCACACAGGAGCGAATGGGACTCAATGCCAAAGCATCAAGCAGCAATTTTAAAACAAACTGGAAAAGACATTTTTTCACACAGCCCATAACTGAAGAAGGCATTAATTGCTCAGAAAAGATGCAGAGGCAAAAATGCAAATAGATTCTGGAAGGAATTAGATAATTAAGGCAGGTCCATTGGCACTCATTAAACAGGTCAGTTTCTGTATGACCTTCAGATCAGGTGCTCTCTAAGGCACTGACTGCCAGAGAGGGGCTTGGCTAAACACCAGTCTGTGCTTATTATGAACTTACCCTGTGTATCTCCCACTGGGTAGTTTGGGAAAGAGGACTTGGGGCTGGTTGGGCTTGGAACAGGTTGGTCATTATTATCCTTATGTTACCAATCTAAGCAATTAGTGCATTTGCTGCACTCCTTTCTCTGTTCCAGTGAGTATGAATATGCCCTTGATTCAGCAAGTCATGTTCCTGGGCATTTCTAATGATGCTTTCTGGGAGTGAAGCATGTGGAGGCAGGAGGGACTATGTTATACATGTGCTTGGTGTTATATATGCCACTACAGACTCACTGTCTGGTATCAAAGGAAAGCTGTTTATAGTATAACAGTATAAATGCAAAACTTCTTATTCTGCAGTCTGAATTTCTGTGTATGCTAAATGAGAGGCAAGGATACAGAAATGTGGATGGATTGTAGTGGATACAGACATACGAGCTGCTTTTACATTTTCCTATTTTAAAATGTATTAGGAGACTAAGAGAGTTTCTGAAAATTTACAGCTTCTCAACAAGTATCTATTATCAGTTCAGCATTAAATCAGTACTTATACAGTATGTCAAACTGCTCTGTGCTGTTTACTTATGTTATGCTATTATGTTCCAGAAGAAGGAAGCAAGGTATAACAGCAGGTCCTCCCTGGCAGTTGTTCCTCAGGCAAAATTCTAGTGATATTACATGATGGAGGAAATCCCTGAGTAGATGAGCTACACAATAAATCATTGAGAGCGTGAGGAATTACTTGTAGCATTTAGCAATAAAACACAATATTGTCAGCGCCAAGTAAGCCAGAATCTGATTTCAATAGCAGTAATTTAATGTGCAAGAATATCACTCTGTGTGTGTGTGTGTGTGTGCTTTGAGGGGGGAAGGAAGGGAATGTGATAAACAGTATTTACACCTGCCAAGAGCAGCTGCTGCTTCTTCTCCTGCAAAAATTCATGCAGAATGAAGCACATCTATGTACAGTAGGACAGGGATGAGCAGGTATAGGAGCAAGTAAGTATCGGCATAAGAAGGCAATAAGGAGGAAACTGGGTGTGTTGAGATGGGCCCAAGATGTTTCACTACCAGACCTGCACAAAGAACAGGTATTTTGGCCAGCTTCTTTAATCTCCCTGTGTTTTCTTTGAAAAGAAGAGATGCCCTGAGGATATTAGAGATAAAGTCTGGCTGAAGGACAGTCTTGGCAGGAGAGTATTTTTACCCTTTTTTTAATTTTCTCACTCTTGGTTTGTGTTTTTTGGTATTTTCTCCTCTCTTAAACTAAAGGCATAGGGGTTTTGTCACACCTAGAGAGCGCCAAACTCTTTATTTCAGGTTGAATGACAAATGCCAAGACACTTAAAAATGAAATCCTTTCAAAGAAACAAAACTTCTCAAGAATGTATATAAATTTTGAATGACCCCTACTCAGCCAGTGCATCGTTTCAGTTGCTGTGACATAGCTGAGGTTGACCTCAGCTTCACACAGATCTAGTAATCCACTCAGAATTGATAGAATCATAGAATTGTTAAGGTTGGAAAAGACCTGCAAGACCATTGAGTCCAACCTTTGACGAAACACAACCTTGTCAACTAAACCACAGCACTAAGTTTGACCCAGTTAACTCAAGATTAACTTCTTCCTCAGGCCGACAGTGCAAAGAGGAGTAAAAAAAGACCTCACAGCAGCTACAGGAATTTCCCATGACAGTCATTGCCCCATGGAAGCAGAGGTTGGCATTTTGATTACTTCAACAACTGTATCTGAGACAGGTATGCTCGTTGTTTGTGACCAAAGACTCGTTCTGCAGGCACAAGGACATGGCTTGATGGGCATAGTTTGCATCAGTGTTACCACCACCAAAACTATCAACAGGGCATGATCATTAACACTGGGGAAGAATAACACCTTCCCTCCAGGACTTCAGACACTCCATCAATTAGCAGGCAAACACTGCAATTTACAGCAATTCCAAGCAATTCAGTTTACTAATAATGACTTGTTACTCGTATGAAAACCACAGAATTAAAGGCAAGACTATAAAGTTCAGCAGACAAAGCCAAACAGACCACAACATCAAAGGCCTTTTGAAGATTAACACATTGACTTAAACTACCAGAGATTCATTTAGAAGCAAATGACACAGATGTTCTTTACATCTCTTTAATATTTAATTTGTCAGAATACGTTCTTCGTTTCCAACAGTCTCTATTTCCTAACTTATGACTGTAGATGATTGGACCAATTTTTTTGATAAGATCGATTTTTTTTTTCAGGATAAAATTTTTAGGGTCACGGTCTAGACGCATTTAGAGGAAATCTTCTAAATCTCAAATGACTCATTTGGAAAATATCCTGCAAGTGAGAGTTATGTTTGCTGAGGCACAGATAGAAAAAGCTAGTGAGAACTGTTGCAGCTGTGTTATATAAAAGGAAGAGACAATTTAATGGAAAATTTCATACTTTGCAGAAATTTGATTGCCTATTTTCTCTATGTAGATATCTTATTAGAGAAGCTACAGCTGCTGTACTGAAGGTATATTTTCACTGATGATGATCAGGATGGGAGCACCAGAGCACTGTGTGGAATTTAACATTTTATTCTGTTGCAGAATTACAGCAAACATTTACAAATCTCTCAGCTGTTATTTTCCTTTTATTAGACAGGAGTGAGCATTTGCTCCTTATGGTTGCTTTTTTTTGTCCAAGGGACACAGAGTGTTTGTTGATGCCAGAACCTTAACAGGTTGGGTGTAATGGCAAAGAAATCATGAATTAAGTGTGTCTGCCTCAGCTGCTGGTTTTACTGGATGCAGGATGAACTGGTTCCCTTAGCACTGTAAGTGTAGACTGTCCCATATTATTATCCCCTCCACATCTCCTTCTTCACCTTCTTTCAGTTTATAGAAAAATATTAGATCCCTTTAAAAATAAGATTGTGATGCTACAACTTGGCTCTTCAAAGATCTCTTCATTTATAAGTAGCATCAGAGGTAAATAGATCATAAATTCTGCATCACAGAATTTCTTCGCTTCAGAGCTGTAATAGCTGCTTTTCTTCACAGAGCCCAAAATAATCCCAGAACTGCTGTCAAGTGTTTTATGTTTTGCAATTTGGAGATTATTAGTGTTAACAGGGTAATGTTATATCCTATTTGTGGTGTACAAGGTGCTGCAGGCTAAACATTCTTGGACTATGGTGGTTTAATAGTCAAAATAATTTAAAAATCTTATCTACATATTCTTCATGGAATTTTGTTTGATTTTCACAGTAAAAAAATCCTTGCTCAAGCAAGAGATTTTTTTAGGGATATTGAAAGCAGAGTCCTCTTTTCCTTCAAATCTATGTGAGTGGTTCTTTAGCTTGAATCAATCTTGAATATCTCAGTATTTTGACTTGTTCTTAAATATCCACAGGGTCAGCCTTGTTGTTGCTGAAGCCATTGGGTGAATATCCAGCTGAAATACACAACGGCTAAAGCACATGCTGTTAGATGCAGATAAGATGTTATTTTTTTTAGCTATTTTTTTTTAAGCAGAAGTTATTTCTTTCTCCTACTCAGGACAATCTAGTGACGCTTCATCTAAAGATGACTTTCCTTTAGGGATTCCGCTTGGAACACAGTCACTGACATTGCACTTACTGTTTTGTAAAGGCTTGAAACTTACTTTTTTTTACACTTGGTTCCATCTTGCCTCCCTCACAGGCTTAACAACCTCAATATAAGTAAATCGAGAGGCCCCCTGAGCCTGGTCTAGAAATATATCATGGAGTCTTACACCAAACTCTTCAGAACTGCAGCCCAGCCAGGTAAGTAGTAGGTTCAAATATCACTTTCAGTAAAATGAACCGGTGACAAACTTTGGCTTAAGGGTTGCCAGGATCTCAGCTAATATTTCCTTACTAACCCTTTCTGTTCTAAGTTCCCAACACATGGAATGGTGCCACTCTAGATGACCCTTAGCACCTGCAGAAAGAGTTGAAGTGGCACAGAAACAGGTGGAGGAATGTTTCTCCAAACACTGTGGTAGGTAAAGTTGTAAGTACCTTATTCTCCTTGTCCATAGCACATAGCTGAAATCACTACACTTGAAAATTCCAGTTCCTGCTGGGTCCAGAGATGACTTTATCATCACATAAAGTTCTGGCCAATAGAAGAGTCACAGTTTAAGCAATGGACTACAGAGACCAACTTCTAACATGTTATTTTTTGTAAAAAGGAGACGATTGTCCTGCGAATAAGTCAAGGCAATCTTCTAAAGAGAAAGTCCCAGCTTCTGTGACTAAGCCTGTATTGCAGCACATTTGGAATTGCAGGTGTTATCTCAAAGCATTACTGGGAAAGCGCTGTCAGCACCAGGGTCAAAGAGCTGGTTTAAAGCTCTTCTACTGGTAAGATCTGAGCACTGCTGGCTCCTTTAGTGAGCAGATGCAGGGTGGTGTGGAGAACAATGTGACAAGCAAATGAGAGGAAAACAAAACAAACCAAAACATTTCTGCCTCCCAAATGAGTTTCCACTTGGAAATTCACAGTTCTTAGCAAAATAACAAGAGGAAAACAAAAGAAAAGAAGATTGTCTATAATTACTTGGATTTTAACTATGTGAAGGTACCATTGTAAATAGCACAGCCATGCCTTCATAAACATATCTAAAAAACTATCTTTTAGTCTCTGTACATTGCATTCAATCTCCTTGGCTTCATCACTTAAATTTTAGGATCACCTTGAAGGAAAAAAAGGGTCTTGAACTGATGGTGGAAGGTAGTCATCTCCAAGAAAAAAAGATATGAGGAAGACAACGTCCTATCTTCCTATTTTAATAGAAACTGAGGTTGAAAAAGACAAGAAAATTGGTCAAGAATTAAAGCCTTCTTACTTAGACCTGCCTTTCCATTCACATTGGTGTACTGGAGTAAGAGATTTTTTGATCAGGAAAAGTCTTTATCTTTTGCTACTGATATTGACTTCCAGGGTGAGAAGGGAATTAATTTCATCCCTAGACAGTGGATCAACACAAGGCCATTGTACAGTTTAGAGCAGAACTAGTCCTGTTCCCAGATCCATGACTTCTGCGGTTTTGAAGTGATACATACAGTTTGTACTGCTCCCTGTATTTGGGTGAATTTCAGCCTCAGGGTATCCTTTATAATGAGAATCTTATTGGGTCAATCCCATCTTTTCTGCTTGTTCATGGGCAAGACAAATATCAAGCAACTCGTAGTGGATCTGGATACTGGGATTTACTGAAGAATCACAAAGATCAGAGCTCTTACCTTGCCTTATTTTTTATCACACACAGTCACTCCCCTCCCTGCACTACATTCATAATGTCTCAGCTTCCCTCTCTAGCTGGTCTCTGCTGGTCTGGGAAGGTCTGGGACAAAATCATGTCAATTTGTGCTTTGTCCTGCTCACGGTAAATGACCAGCCAAGGTCCTTGAGCATCCCACTGCTTTTGTCTTCTCTCTGCTCTCATGTCCAAGAACTCCTCCTGCTTCCAGGATCTTTCCTCTGCCTAAGATCTTCTTCACCTTCTTCATTCCAAATCTCCTTTTTCTGTTCCTTTTTCTTTTGTAGAACCCTTAGTTTTGGTCATCTTGTTTTCCATAATCCCCAGTCCCTGTTTTTCCTTATCTAGTCTATGTGCAGAAGCACAATACATGATCAATCTCTAACCGGCGCTTCTGTCTTCATCAATGGGAGGACTCAGGAGAGAAAAGGTTTTTTCAGTCTAGAAATTATCAAAATTCAGAACTAGCCTGTACTACTTGTGTGCAGCAGGCAGCAGGCTTCTATTCGAGAGTTCAAAAGTTAAATTTTGGATACGCATCTCCTCACACATGCATGCACCCAATTATCTGCTGCTCAGCATTCACAATTTAAGCAGGCTTTTTCACCTGGAACAGTTTGCTCATCAGAAATTTAAGTACCTGAGCAATGTGATATCTGAGCCTCGATGGCTGAACTGCCAAATCCAACACAGGGATGCCAAATTCTGCAAGAAATTCGCAGTCAGTCACCCGTTCTCATGGGCTTCACTCAGGATTAGAAATGCAAGCAAATACAAAACATTCTGTAAACACTGTCTGATATCACACTCTCGAATCTACAAATGGGTATTTGCTGAAATGTTTGTAGTGTTACCCTAAACCCAGTAAAGCAATGTTTCACTTAACTCCAGTGGCTCTGAATCTGAAATCAGCAGCTGAAACCAAGTCCCAGAAGGAAATGAATATCCTCAGAGCCATAGAAATTTTGATTGCCAGCTAGCATTAGAAAACTGAGTTAGTGTAAGGTTAATGGCATCATGCAAGTTCCACTGTTTCTTCTTCCTAACAAATGAACTTAATTAGTAAAAATTATCGCCTTCCTGTTTCTGCTTTCCTAAAGAAGGTATGTATCCTGCTTCCAATTAAATTAACCATTAACTCCTTTTGACTCAAGCTGTACATGATCAGAGCCCAAATGAGGTTTAATTTATAGAAAGACATAAGAACACAAGTGAAAGTGTTTACAGATTTTAAAGACACAGCAGTGATCTACAGACTTAGACCATGGACAAATACAAGCCTACAAGATGCAGAAAGGTTTTTTCTGATCCAAGAGGTTAAGTAAAAGAGCTATAAGCAAGTTAAGTTGGTTTCTGATGCTTAATACTTCCTTAGAGCTTTCCGAGCTCATCCTGTAGATTCCATCTTCAGTGAAACTGAGCTAAAAATAGTTCTGTCTAAACCTGCTTATCTCAAAGATAAATTACCTGAATATCCATCCTGTGACTCAAGCTCAGATCACTGTTTTGTTTTGAAAGAAAAGTTTTTAAATAGGTGGTGTTTCCCAACATAGCTGAAGATCCGTAGCAGGCAGCAGATCTGGGATGTTCATTGCTGGATTCAGATGAGTTCAGATGGGACCTTAGAAACACTGCCCCACAGACAATCTGTGACAGACCTACATTCACAGAGCTCTGTCCGTGATGTCCATAGCTGGTGGCCTAAAGTGAACACAGTTATCCTTTGGTAAAGAGAAGGGATAGAAAGAAACAGAACAATATGGGAAAGGGAAAAGCTCTCCCAGGGTTATTTCTGGGTGTCCGCACAAGCATTCCCTGAGATTAGTCTCTCCAGTACAGCAAATTAACATAACAATAAGGATGATTTTTCCCCTACTGTGTCTTCCTCCTACACAGCCAGAAAAACATAGTGCTGTATGTTTTTCACTGGGACCTTCTCACAGCCTGTATTGTTTTTTCCCTCTTTTGGTGCTCTGGGTGTTGATTGCAGCATGCTTTAATCAGGTACAAGTGTTGCAGGCTGATGGGTAGCCAAGCCTTATGCAGGTAGTGTTACTGGGTAATACTTATCAGCTAATAGCTACAGTGTTATCAGCTAAGACTTATTTTTTTTTCTTTTTTTTTCTGTTAAAAATCAAAGGCTTCAAAATGTGAGGCAAGAAAAGGGAAGGGGGAACCAGGCAGTGATTCTCTCGCTATTGGAGCTTGTAGGTGCATGGCCAAGAGAATAACCACACAAGAACAACAGCGTGAGAGGTTTAGGCACTGAAATAATTAATCCTTCTGCAGAAAGGAACATTCCTGACAGTACCAGTACACCTGCAAAATGTTGGGTGAAACCCTTCACCTGATTCTGTTTTCCTTCCTGTCCTGTCACTGTGGCATACCCTGCATCTTCAAGCTGAGTGGGTAGGAAATAAATACCTCCTAGAGGATGTTTGTGTTGGCAAGACCCTTGGGCCTGTCTCCTCCTTTGGGAATCCAGGGTACTGTGCCAAGGTGCACTTCCCCAGGGACATGTCTCTGTCACTCATCCTTGTTGAAGTGTCCTCACATTAACACCCAGAAAGGTGAGTTGTATCTGCTGAGGGAAACATGGCATGGGAGGTCCAGCAGATTAGCAGAAGATTGCTCTTGGTGAGTCCCAGGCAGGTATGGGGTGTGGAACATTCCAGGATAGCCTCTGTGCACAAGGAAAACATGGCAGGGTGGTTGTAACTGCACACGATGCTCTGTTGTCCCTCCAGCTTCATGGGTGGAGAACTAGCAATAGGGACTGGTGATTAACACAGCATTAGAGCAGGGTGCTCAAACAGAAATACAGGTCAGAACACTATCAAATATCCTGTAATTAAAGAGCTTATAACACATTTCCTGCCATATTGCTGTAAGCAAAGGTTAATCTCTCCTGGGGTCACTTGTAAACACTTTCACAGTTGTGTTATGCTGATTTTGCAGCCTGCCTTTGGAGTACAGGTCCTATATTGGGAAACTGGAAGTTGGGTCAGGTGCTGACCTCTTTGCCTTCAGCTACTTCAAGAATGAAGATTTTTGCCTCACAGCTTCTACTTCCTCATCCCTTTTATCCTTATTGAACCTGGAGAGGCATCTGACATAAGTCTACAGGCCCCTCCACAGAGTCCGCCCAGTGGGCTGCCATGGGAGGCGCAGATGGGAGAGGAGGAAATCTGACAGTCTTCTGCCAGCAACCTGCACAGCAGGAAAGGTTTGGAGCCCGTGCATTCTGAACCAAACATGACAGGTTCCCACACTCGGCAGTGTCTTGTTCTGATGAATCGGCATTTCTCATTGGGAATTGGCTCCACCAGAAGATTTCCAGCCAGATTTAATCAGGGATGCTTGAAAGCCATCCAAAACACAGGCCAGGAAAGGAAATAACTAAAGAAATATAGCAGGTTTTTCACATTTTCTGAATTGTTCAGTAATTACATTTGTTGAAGATATAATTCATGCATGATTGTTTAGAGTTGTCCCTGCAACATTTATCGGCTCACGCACAATTATCTTTTTTCCCTTACAGAATCAAACTTAATCAGTTCTATAAACCCTTTGAGATATTTGTTTGAAGACAATGCTTTTTTTTTGGTAGGGAATAAAGATGGGAATGAAAAATGTTTTCAAAGCTGCAGTCAACGGGAAAGTCAGTAATCACATAACTAAATGGAAAATGCAGATTTTTCTAACTTAGTGAAAACAAATTCATGAGGAGTTCATTTTTTCCTCTTTCTTCCTTTTTTTTTTTTTTTATTATACCCTATATTTTATTGGTCATGCTAAACAGTGTGAAACTCTGATGCATTGCCATAGCTCAAACTTTTTCTTAAGATGAGAGGCTACATTGGTTTAGTTCAATGAATGTACACAAATGCTGTATTACATCAGTACCGTTCAAGTGGTATGACCTTTTTAATTTTAATGCAGCTGCACCAATAAATGCTTTATACTAGTCTGGGAAATGAATAAGAAAGATAGCTGTGACAAAGTGTTATGATGAGATGGCCATGCCCACAGTCGGGGTTTATTTGTGTGAATGAGTTGGTAGGAAACATTTCCTACCTGGCACAGTTACAGTGGTTAAACCAAGAAAACACTGTCTGTGTACCAGGCCATAAGGATGAAATGTTGTTGAAGGTCTCTGGCTGCTTTGTGCTCCTATAGCAATATATGGTATCAATAAATCTGGTTTAGCAGCCTAATTAATCAGAGCTACAGCAATTTGCATCGCAGGGGCTGCTCAGCCAGAGCTTGCAGTAAATCCCTGTCCTGGTGTTGGCTGCTGCCCCTGCTTGTGCTGCCTCTGTGCTCGTGTGACTCCACGGACACAGCCCAGCTTTTTTCTCAGATTGCTGTCCCAGGGGAAGAGCTGCCGTGTTTCCCCAGGCAGACTCCAGCTCTGACCATTTGTACTCACTTCTTCCAAAGGCTTGAGAGTGTTGTCATTGTCAAGAAGTTTCCCCTGAACTGATTCAAGCCATCACTGGAAGCTGGGCCTCGGTTTGGTCCATCTGGTCTCACTCCATTGGGTTCATGTCCCACCAGTGGCATGTTCCCCTTGCTGTGTCTGCTTTTCCCTCTCAGCCAGGAGGCTTCTGCCTTCATATGCTGCTGGGGAAGTTTGGGTGCAAAGAGCTGAGTTTGGCTGGAAGGTTTTGCTTGGTTTTGACAGGGTATTTGTGCTTGTGTCGCTTCTTGGCTAGCCCTGGGCTGCTGAGTTTGCTACCAACCTTCCTCCTTGATAAATCTGGACATACTTTGTGAGGCTCAGACCCAGTGACAGGCTGTTCTAGGATAAGGAAGACACTGCTTGCTGAGGATGATCTTGTGACTCAGCACAAGTGGATGCATGGTCATCTGTGAGACAGGGTGAGCGAGGACAAAATCACAGCTGTCCTGGATGGAAGCACTTCAGCAAAGCTTGCTTTCTGTGCTTGTCCTGAGGCTGCCAGCCCTCCTGGGGGCCATGAGTATTTAATGCCAACACAGCAGCAATCTAGTTCTATTTTTTTTTTTTTTCCAGAAATGTAACGGCACAGAGGGTTTATTTGCTTACTGATCTCCAAGATAAAGGGACAGCAGGGTGGCTGTCTAGGTAGCTATGCTAACAAACGGGTGTAAGCTGGAAGACAAGTGTTTGTATGCCTTGGACTGAGAAAATCTATGCATCAAGGATGTGACTATTCAGGATCTCAAGTTTGTTTCCTGCTAATGTAGGTGCCATTTGTAAAACGCAGCTCTGGCTCCTGAGCATGCACAATACAACTGGTTGCTCAGACCTGTGCTTGGCTAGAGCCAACCAACATGGTTAAAGCTCCTTCTTCCTCACTGCAGGAGTATATAACGTGACAGTCAGCTTAAAATCAGTTCTTAAAATCAGTATTTATACAGTACCACAAAAATGTGGAGTGCTTTCCTGAAAAATAGTCTTGATCCTCTCTCCAGGGAGACAACAGTCTGGTAGTATAAAACATAGATTTTTAATTAGTGGAGTGAGTCTCTTTTGTTTGGCTTCAGTGAATTACTTGCATCAGGACTACAAGTTGAGTAGAGATTTGTAGACTCAAGCTAGACTAAAATAAGACAAAATAAGACAAGAGGACATATGTTGCAGGGTTAATGAGAATGAAAGATAGCAATTACAGTACTATAGGCAGAAAGTCACACTCAGTGTATTATCACAGCGAGCAGCACTGGCCTTCTTATTTTAGGTTCAGTCCTTTGTGAGGGAAGATTAGCTTTTGCAAAGGGTGTTTTAAGAGAGAATGCGCAGACGACTAGTGACAGAATTATGAAATCAGGTCCAAGCATTAGGCACTGATGACAAAAAAACCCACATTAGCAATAGCCAGAGAAGTGGATGAAGGAAGCAGCCAGTGGAAAGGTTTGGAAAAAAGAAATCCAGTCTTGTAAAATCAAACCAAAACACTTGTTTACAGTGAATATATATTTTGGATATGCTTTTGGACACAAAATCAAAACCAAAAAGTATTTAATGAGAATGGACTTCAGGAAGATTCCAGTCTGAGAGCTATAGCAGAACTTTTGTTACTGTTATTTTTATTTTCAAGCCTCTTCATCACATATCTGGAGTATTCTTGATAATATTCCTTGTTATTTTCCAACCAAATAGTGATTTCAAGGAGTTCCTGAGAAGGGTAGGTCACTCTGATATTCTTGATGAAGAATCTTAAGTTTTGCAGGAAATTGGAAATTTGCACTTGTAAATTCTGGGTTTTGTGAAAAGGGCATTTTCTATTGGAAATATTTCCATGGGGAAATTTTTATCACTTCTAATGGCTGGCCAAGCTTTTTTGGCTAGGGCAGAGAGTAAGAAGAAATGTTTCCAGAGGTCTGGACAACATAAAAAGTTGCTTAGGTTTTGGAATATTTCAGAAGGGTTGTGTGATTTCTCTTTTGAGACCTCTGGCTTGTGCTGTCAATCACCTTATTTTATATCAGAGAAACTTCCTGATTGTGATTAGCCACTGAAAGACCCTTTCTTCTTAGCAGCTCTCAAACAAGTTCCTTCAGCTCCTGTGAAGATGTCTTTGAATATTCCAGATACGTGCTAAAGAAAAAGGTGTTTAACTTATGACCCTATTTCACAGATATCCTCTGTTGTGTGATAATGGTTGTCTTGTCAGCTTGTTAGTTTGAGATCACTCTTTGCTCAAAAGAAGTTACAGCAAAATGAACACTAAAATGTTTGGTCTTGGTATCCAAAATAGGTGGGCAGTGCCCACTGCCAGTATTTTTTTTATAAAAGATACGTCAAGACATGAAATACATTTATGCCAAATCAAATTTTGAATGTCTCTCTCTTTCCCCATCCATCTGACTTGTTATAGACATTTTATGACACGTGCCCTGTGAGTCACTCTGTCTTCTTTGTGCTTTAGGTTTCATTAATCGTGGGGAAACTGCTCTTAGTGGAGCATGCCAGATTCACAACTGCTGTCTTTGAAGCCTCCAGAAGGATATGGACAAAGTTAACCTTCCATCTCCTCTGCAAATCTATGCTTTCCCCCTTGAAATGTATTTACTAGCCCCTGATTCACACAGGGGTAGTCCTGGCAGTCCTGTAACTGAGCTAAGAATCAGCTCATTTATTTCTAAGTGTCACATGTCACCTTGTAATAAGACTTGTGTGACAGTTTAACAATTCCTAGGCTCGACAGCAGGTAAAATTTATCCCTTCACAGCCTGTGATGACTCAATATCCACCTTTCAGCATGAACCACATCTGCCCACCAAATTTACATTTCTGTTGATCTGTACATTAGCAAACATGTCAAGTGTGATAAAACCAGGTAACTCATCACTGGTTCTTGACTGAAACAGGCTTTTGCCTGCCTTTGGGATAATGCAGGTGACAGCCCAGGGAACTATTCTTATAACAAGCTTCCCAAGGACACAGGATAGATCTGGAGGCTGACTGTCTTAAAGAACTGCTGCACAGCTATCTTAGAGGAATCCTTTCCACGACAGGATAGCATTTAACAGCACTGGAATCCTCTTCCATCAGGTAAAACAAAGATCTCTGAAAAATTAAAGACAGTAATGAAGTCTGAAAATCATTTAAATCCTGACACGAGTGGAACTTTAACATGTTTTGTATAACAGAACGTATAACACCAGCAATTCCACTCACTCACAGTGGGATGTCCTTATTCTGATTGCATATCACTATATTGGTACTGTATGTGGAGGTTCTCAAACACTGAAGAAAGAGTAATTTAAATGAGTGTCTTAACCCTATAGGCAGACGAGGTAAAAGCAACACAAGAGTGATTCCTCTCCCCTAATGAAAGCAGAAACAGCTGGGTGCTCTGAGGGATGGTAGGTTTAAGTACAAGCAGTTTGGTAACACAGCAGCTGTATCGAATAAACAAGGTCATCATCCATAGTCCAACTATGGAGGAAAGACCAAAATGTCTGAGGGATCTTATGTTCCCTCCCATATCCAAAAATGTTGGTGTCTAATTGAACATCTTAACTGTTTCAAGTTAGGCTAATCTGATTAGCTTCTTCCTCTCCTGCTGCCCTCAATCCTTGATAGTCAAGATCCTCTGGGAAATAATTCCTTCCTGTCATACCCCTGATGCACTGGTTAGAGCAAAAATGTACTGGGGTGGCACTGAGCAATCCTCACTGCCCGTGTGCAAACAGCATCTTTCTATGCAAGGGAAGCTCTGGAGCTTTTTTCCCCACATCTTCCCCAAACAGCTTCTTTAAGAAACCTCTATCTATTTTAATGGAAAGAGAAAAAAAAAAACCAATAAAACACATATGTATATTGTGTTTTATTCATTCAGCTGCTTTTCACTTCATAAAGAATGGGGCTGAGCTTCCCATGCTCTAAAGCTAAAGTGTCAGCACAGTTCTGGCAACAGATTTTTAAACACCACTCTGGTGGTGTAAGAAGCAAAAGAACACCAACTGATTTTAAGATCAAAGGCTGAGTTTACAGGCTTGGCAAAAAAATTAAAAAAAAAATAGAAAATTCCCTCCTCATTTATAAGCAGCACAAATAAGCTATGTAAATCTCAGAGAGCTGTGATGGGGGCACACACTGATATTCTCCCCAGTGCTTCTCTGGCTAGAACCTCCCCAAAGTTTTCCTCCAGTTCAGACAGACGTCATTTTAGGGAGGATGGGAAGCTTTGGTCTGAGACAAGAGCATGTTATGTAATGTACGTGGTGAAATTAATTTTTCTGGGAGATAAGGGAAATGCCATAAATAGCCAACAGACTGCTTGAGAGAGAGAGCAAGTGAGCTCTCCTGAGCCTCTCAAAGCTCATGCTGGCTGTGCCTTTCATCAGCGGAGTCACTGAGGAATATCTGCCATTCCAGAACAGATAACCTTTGCTCCATCAAAATGCTATTAGTTTAGAAGTTATTTCTTTAAATGGCAGATTACTTAAGCCTCATTTTCTCATGTTCTCAGATGCAATTGCAGGTGCTGCTCCGTGGGTGAAGCAGAACACAACATGCCCTTTCAGCAGACCCCTGCAGTCCCCAGAAATGGTTCAAACTCGATGGGTACTTTTCCCCCTTTCCTCCTCAGGTGATCATGAGATTTTCTCAAAGACCCACTTGGAGTGTCTCTTCCCCCCGATGGCACCGTGACACTGCACGTTGTCCAGGGCTGTCAACCCACACCTCCACCTTGCCCCCACACAGCCAGCAAAGCTCTGGCAGCCCCTGGGATTGTGGTTTCTGCTGGCAGGTCTTGTTCCCCACAGAGGTGGCAGAGTAGCCCTGCAGGGCACATTCGCTCCAGGAGCCTGGAGACTGCCAGCCCACCCTCCAGACCCAGAGCAGCCTGTATAGGTTGCAGAGTGCTTCTGGAAATGATACAGCCCAAGGCCAGCAAGGGATTGCTTTGGGTGATCATCGGTTGGTTTGCTGCAGTTTGGAGTAATATCTTTTCATAGAGTGTGGCCTTCAAGGTTTGGACAACCCTATAGCCCAGCCATTGCAGGGACCATACCTGAGGTAGCTTTGGTTTAGCTCACTTTAGTGCTGCTGGCAGGGAAGCTGCAAGGCTCAGCATAAAAATAGTCTACCAAGGGTTTAATCAGTTGTTTCAGTCAGTTCTGTAGCTCACAGAGGGCCCTGTGGACACAGTGAGTGACACAGATGGTTACTGTGAAGCTGGCTGATGTGCACCTCCAAAACCTGTGGCATTGATGTACAGTCTGATGGCTCAAAAGTATAGGTTGTGGTTTGTGAACCTGGGCTTACACCCACCGATTCCTCACCTGTGTGCTCTTCAACACTAAGGTCAGTGAGAGAGGTTCTGCCCAAGAGGAGCTGGACAGGACCCACCAGATGCTTCTGCTTTTGAACCAGTAGGACAGTGCCTGCAGCTGGCCTTGTAGCCCGTGCTCTGCTCCAATTTAAATGTCCTGGTTTCAACCAAGCCAGGGAGGGCAATCAACAGTGAAGTCTCAACCCACTATCACTTGGCATTCAGGCCAGCCCAAGTGGGTCTGTGGAGTCCTCATCCTGTCTCCAAGTAAGTGCCAAGCCACCTCCTTTCCTGGGAGAACTAAATCACAGGCTGGGTAAGGTTGGAAGGGACAGCAGGTCATCTGGTCTTGCCTCCCTGTTTAAGCAGAGCTGTCCCAGAGCACATGGTACAGAATTGTGTCCAGACAGTTCTGGAGTATCTCCAGTGAGGGAGACTCCACAGCCTCTCTGGGCAATCTGTTACAGTTAGTGGTCATCCACACAGAAAAAAAGTTCTTCGTGTTCAGGTGTAACTTCCTGTGCATCAGTTTCTGCCCATTGCCTCTTATTCTGTTGCTTGGTGTCACCAAGCAGAGCCTGGTCCATGCTCTGACTCCTCCCTTCACGTACTGGCAGATATGGATGGGTTCCCTTCTCAGCCATCTCTTCTCCAGGCTAAACGGGCCCAGCTCCCTCAGCCTTTCCTCATTACTGAGGTGCTCCAGTCCCTTAATCATCTTTGCCACCTTCCACTGGACCTGCTCCAGGAGCTCCACGTCTCTCTTGGGCTGAGGAGCCCAGAAATGGACACAGCACTCCAGGTGATCCTCACCAGGGCTGAGCAGAGGGGCAGGATCACCTCCGTGACCAGCTGGCAATGCTCTTCCTAATGGATCCCAGGATCCCACTGGCTTTCTTGGCCCCCAGGACACACTGCTGGCTCATGGACAGCTTGTTGTCCACCAGGTCCCCAGTTCCTTCTCCACAGAGCTGCTTCCCAGCAAGTCAGCCCTCAGCCTGTCCTGGTGCCTGGGGTTATTCCTCCCCAGATGCAGGACCTGCACTTGTCCTTGTTGAATTTCAGACAGTTCTTCTCTGCCCGTCTCTCCAGCCCGTTGAGGTCCTTCTGAAGGGCTGCACAGCCCTCTGGGGTATCGGCCACTCCTCCAGCTTTGTGTCCTCGGGGAACTTGCTGAGGAGGCACCTCCCATTTCATCCATCGTTGCTGAGTAAGTTAAACAGTCCTGGGCCCAATACTGACTCTTGGGGGACACCAGTAGTGACAGGCCTCCAACTACACCCTGTGCCACTGATTACAGTCCCCTGGGATCTGCCATGCAGCAAGTTCTCAATCCACTGCAGTGTCCACTCATCCTGTCCACTCTTCCTCAGTTTTCCTAGAAGGATGTTGTGAGAGACAGTGTCAAAGCCTTGCTGAGGTCCATGCAGACAATATCCACTGCTGTCCTCTCCTCCATCCAGGTAGTTTTTTCATCACAGAAGGCAATCAGATTGGTTAAGCGTGAATTACTTTAAAAGAATCTCTGCTGACTACTGATCAACTTCTTTTATCCATATGGATAGAGATGGCTTCCAGAATGAGCTATTTCCAGGGATTGTGTTGATGCTGCCTGGCTGGTAGTTCCTTGGGTCCTCCTTGCCCTTTTTGAAGACTGGGATGATAATTTATTTTCTTCCAGTCCTCAGGCACCTCTCCCAATGGCCACGACCTTCTGAAGATAACCAGGAGTGGTCTCACTGTGGTGGGTGCCAGTTCCCTCAGCACTTATGTATTCATCCCATCAGAGCACATGGACTTGTTCATGTGAATGTTAATTAAATGATCTTTATCTAACCCCGTCTTCTCAACCAAGGGGGAAGTCTTCCTTCCTCCAGACCTTCTCCCCGATCTCCTGACTTGGGGATTCCCAAGGGCTGGCCTTGGCAGTGAAAACTGAAGCGAAGAAGGCATTCAGTGTCTCTGCCTTCTTTGTAGCCTCTGTTGGCAAGGATCCCTGTTCCATTCAGTAGCAGGACCACATTTTCCCTATTTTGGTTCTGATGTATTTGAAGAAGCCCTTCTTGTTATCCTTGACATCCTCAGCCAGATTTAATTCCAAATGGGCTTTGGCCTTCCTCATTGCATTCTGTGTGCTCTGACATCTCGATATATTCATCCAGGGTGGCCTTTCCCTTCTTCCATCTCACCTGCCTCCTTCCTGTGTCTGAGTTTTGACAGTAGTTAACAAGGAGAAGCACAAGGCCTTGAATCTGTGCCAGCACTGTTCAACAACAGACAAAACACTGATGTGTTTTCTGTGCTGTTTTGGTCCGAAACCAAAATCCAAAACTGAGCACTGTGGAAGGTGCTGTGAAGAAAATACACTCCATGCCAGTCAGATGTGGTACAACATGGGAAAAATGTACTTAAGGTTTTGTCCTCCTAAATCTTGCTGTTCTGATTTGAACCTTTATTATTGGCAATTCATACTATTTATATGTGAGAACAAACGACATCTGTGAAATACATTGTATTTTTCACGGCTCGTCCATATGAACTTAGTCATGTTCTTGAAGGTTGGTTAGTAGGCAGTTACAATAGTGGGTCATTCATTTTTAGCAAACTTTTAAGAAAGTGTTTTTCATTATTATTTTCTTCTGTGCTGCTGCTCAAGGTTGTATTTCTACCTAAAATAGTCATCTTTTCTGCAGAAGATTTGTACGAACTGGAGCTTTCATGTATTTATTTCACCTTCTGATAGGTGGTCTGCTAAAAGTAGAAGTCTGTTAAAAAAGTACCCCACTTGCCTTACTGGGAATTGTAGCTTATTTTTGAACTATCAATATATATAGCATATATACTACATTTTATGCTCTATTTTTTATTAACAAATCTGGAATGGAAAGATTTTATGTTGACGCTTGCTTCAAATGATTCTTTGAAACACAGTGTGAAGGAAGAATGCCAAAACAAGTGCAGGCAGTATTTAAAGTATTTTCTATACCAATTTTAGACTTCTTCACCTGATTCTTCTAATGAGAACTCCCCAGCTACCCCACCTGATGAGCAGGGCCAAGCTGATGCTCCACCCCAGCTTGAAGATGAGGAGCCTGCATTTCCACACACAGACCTGGCAAAGTTGGATGACATGATCAACAGGTATTTTCCCACTTTCTTCAGAGGGTGTAGATTATTTTTGCCAATATCTTCGTAGTGGAATCGGGATTTTTACATCTTTCTTTCACCGGATTTCTTGAAATATTTTTTTAAGGTTTTTTTGAGTTAAAATTGTTAAAATTGTAAGGAGAAAGAGGCTCAAAGCAGAGTAGGGTTTTTTTTGGGTTTGGTTGGGTTTTTTTCAGTGTAGTACTCATCAGAGCCTTTAAAATGTATATGCTTAACCTATATTAAAAGCATTACAAAAGGTCAAGGATTCTTGATTTTTCAGAAGCACAATTGAAATTTGGGTTGGTTCTGTTTTTGATTGTAGGCCTCGATGGGTTGTTCCTGTATTGCCGAAGGGGGAATTAGAGGTTCTTCTAGAAGCTGCTATTGACCTAAGTAAAAAAGGTAAGCTGAAAAGACAATTAATGATTATTGGACCAGTGTATAAAGTCTTTTCTTGTTCTTTTGAAGCCCTAGTGGAGGCTTAAAAATTCTTAATGATTTCACTGTTTCTGTTACAACCCTTGCCCTGAAGATTGTGTCAGAGTGCTGTGCAGAACCTTCACAGATCAGGAATTTTAAGCCATTAGTGTAGTTAGAAATCAGGTGCCTTAGCATGAGCAGCAAAGTTGAATAAGCTCACAGGCATAAAAATGCTGTCATTCCTGTCATACCTGTTTTCTGTATTCACTTTGATATCAGACCTAGTGGGTTTGGTCTTTATAACAGATACTAAAACTCAAGTCTACTTGTTGGGGGTTTTTTATAGAAGTTACTCATCTAACCTTCAAATATCGTGCTGTAATTTTTTGTTCAAATTTGGCACACATACATTTGAGAATATTGGAGAAAAATTAGAATTTTAAGCAACATGGGTTAGACTAATAGTCCTACCGGTGCTTGTTGTGTCTGATTTGGAAGGAGGAGGGCTCAGTATCAGGACTGTGGATGTGTTGTTTGCTGAAGTGTACACGTCAGATTGACAAGTTCTTCAAATGTTCTGGAAAGTTCTGTCCTCCTGCGAAGTGGTTTGGTCTCCTGTTCCAGCTAGTGTTTGTTACCCCAGTGCTTGAGTAATACTGAAAGTCATATAAAAATAATTTTTTAGGTTATCTGCACTTATGATCTAGTTGTGTTTCAAATATAGTGCCTTACAAAGTGTCTGTTCCTCCTTTTGCGTGCTGCTGGCCCAGGATGACTTCATTTCCACGTTAATAAAAATGATTCTTAAACAGTTTTAAGACTGAAAAGCTGATTGTGGGTTATTTTGATTGTTAAGTCTTTTTTGGTTTGGAGCACTTTCTGGAGAAACAAAAGTTAGGGTGCAGCTTTGTGATCCAGCATAGGGTGATGACATTGTTGCTGATTTATCAGCCATAGTTGTGCTTGTCATCGGTGGCTTTATGTGTCGCTGGGTCTGGCAGGAATCCTGAGGCGAGTGTAGGATGTTCAAGTGATCACATCTGTTCAGAAGCAAAAGAAATGCCAGCTCACCGAAAGCAAATGCAGCCACCTTTGTGTCTGGGTTTTTGGAACAGTGCAGTCAAGAGAAATTCTCCACTTGTGATTTGTGGGACAGGAGATGTATGTTCTGCCAGCTGTTAAGTCATCTTTAAAAAAACAGAAACCAAGACCAAAAAAACGTCAATGCAATGAAGTAATAAGAGCAGAGTGAGAGCTTTAGCTGCTCTTAACATCAACTTACTTCCCCAAAGCATTGACTTAGCTGAAAGTTCGAAACAAAAAACTTATTTTTCCTTTTGAAGTTGTTAAAAGCAGTGGAAATGTATTCATATGCTTTATACACTTTGATTTTTATTAAGTTGTAGGTGTCCAAATCTAAAAAGTACTTCTGTGTTGCTATTTCACTATGTTTCCTCTTGCCCTCTAGATGAATTCCTATGCATGTACGTGTGCAAGGATTATTGGATCAGGAGAAAACAAGGAAAGCTGTTAGAAGTAGTTGTTTAACTGTGTTATCTTTACAGTTACTTCCTAGATTTTTTATTTTTTCTTTGCTACTGGAAATTACATGATGGGGTTTTTTTAAATAACTTCCAGTTCTCAAGGAATGTGATAGGGTGTAACTTGGTGTAACTGGCACTGTTTTGATAGCTCAGAACTTGGTGGACACTGTGTCAGGGTATGTGTAGAGAAGTAACAGAAATAGTTCTGTTGTATACATTTCTTAACAGATTGAAAATGTGTTCCATTACTGAGGTAAGATCTACAATTGGACACCTTGCTACCTGTTTACGGGAATTTCTCATGTTCTGAGGAATTCTGTTTCAAAAAGGAGGAACTGAAAGGAGAGGTAGAAAAATGACCAGCTGTTGAATTGCATAAACTCTGTATTTCAGTCTGTATCTCATTTAAACTGTGAAACAACAGAACCTAGAAGGAGCTCACTATGTTGGTTTTTTTTCAAGCACCATTTTCTAGTGATTAGGATTCTTAAACAGCTTTTATTCCTAACACAGTCAGTGGCCCTCAAGCATTCTGGAGTGACTTTGGGGTAACTACTGTCTTTGTGACCCTGTCTATAAAATAAGAGTAATATTTGCATCCCCTTTAATTCTTTCCAGGAACTAAAATTGAAAGGGACATAACTAATTGAAAGTACTAGTGAGAATTAAATTCGAGTGCAAGGAGCAAATTTGACAGGGTAGCATAAATCCTGTCTAGACTGTGACTTGCATTATTTTTGGCAGATGCATTTATTTATGGAAAATTCCCTTTTTCTGTGTAGGCATCAATGTATTATTCGTCATTAAACAAGCCATGAGACTATCAAATGATAGTCTAGAGTTATTTGCTTATAGAAAAAAACCTATTTGGAAAATACTATTCAATAGCAAGACTGATGTTTATCTTCACAACAATTCTGAAATACTTACAGAGTGTTTTCAGTAATGAGATTTTCTCCAGAAATAAAGGTCATAGTGAGTTGGATGCTATAAATTTTAAAGTGAAAAGAAAAAGTTTGTTTGGTTTGTTTTAGGTTTTGGTTTTTATAGACCACTCTTTCAAAAGGATTTTATTGCTCCTAATGTTTACACTCAGTGTTTAACGTGCTGCCAGAACTTTCCAATGTGACACACTCAAGCAAGATGCAAGGCAATTTTTGGAATTTGTAGCTTATTTAAACTGGAAAGAGACTTCACTACACAGCATATATCTTGAGACTTGGTTCCAGGTCTGTGGTTTTGATGTATTACAAAGGCTTATGGAGTGGGAAAGAGAGGTCTTGGTGCCAGAAAAAAAATTAATGTGTGCATGTGCACATGTGCATCCAAAAGTTAGGCAGCGCGATAATAAGAGTTGTTCCCAGCATCCGCTGAAGACCAACTCCATCTCTGTTCAGATGATTCATCTGCGTTTCTGTGGAACCACTCCAAGTTCTTTCTGAAGCTGTATCTTCTGTATTTCCTTGAAATTGTTGTTTTTACCCCTCTTCACTCGCTGAGATTTACTGTTAAAAAGTAAATAAGAGATAACAGAAGAAGAAGAATGGGAGATAAAGATTGTACTTATTTTTGTTAGTATATCTGCATGTTGCAAATATGAGAAAAAAACCAACCCCTATCACATCTTTTTAAAAATAACTTAGAAATTATATAAAGGAGTGTAATTTTTTGAGGTGGCTTTACTAGAACCTCCATCAAGTTTTTTGTCCATTAAAGCTTATGTAAGTTTCTCTTCATGCAAGGCTTTTTAAAAAATTAATTCTGAAGCTTTTAAACACCAAACCTTTGAAGTCCAAATGTGGTGGTGTAACCCCAGTGAGCAACTCAGCCCCCCACACAGCCTCCTGCTCGCTCTCCCCTGCTGGGATGGGGGAGAGAATCTGAAAGGTAAAAGTGAGCAAACTCGTGGAATGAGATAAAGAC
Source organism: Lophotriccus pileatus (assembly GCA_035583135.1). Classification (NCBI taxonomy): domain Eukaryota; kingdom Metazoa; phylum Chordata; class Aves; order Passeriformes; family Tyrannidae; genus Lophotriccus; species Lophotriccus pileatus. The sequence continues at coordinate 108,897,196 of JAWWES010000001.1, forward strand.
AATTTTAGAGGTAAAGCAAAAGCTCTGTGTGCCAGCAAGGCAAACCGAGGAATTAATTCATTCACTGCTTCCCATGGGCAGGTGTTCAGCCATCCCCAGGAAAGTAGGGCTCCATCACGTGTGGTGGTGACTGGGGAAGGCAGAGATCATCACTGAGTGTTCCCCTTTCCGTGTTCCCCCTGCTGTGTATGCTGACCGTGACACCCTGTGGTCTGGGATATCCCTGTGGTCAGCAGGGCTCAGCTGTCCTGGCTGTCCCCTCCCTACTCCTTCTGCCCCCCCAGCCCACTTGCTGGCAGGGTGGCGTGAGAAGCAGGAAAAGCCTCACTCTGTGTTATTGCTGCTCAGCAGTAACAAAAACATCCCTGTGTTATCAGCACTGTTTCCAGGACAAATCCAAAATACGGCCCTGTAGGAGCTACTGTGGAGAAACCAACACCAGCACTCCACATCTCTTCTTTCAACATTTAAGAAGTCTACGTAAGAACTACCGAAATTCCGCATCTTGATTGTTGTTTTTCTTTTCTGTTTTAAAATAGGCCTTGATGTAAAAAGTGAAGCATGCCAGCGATTTTTTCGAGATGGGTTAACAATATCCTTCACAAAAATCCTTACAGATGAGGCAGTGAGCGGCTGGAAGTTCGAGATTCATGTGAGTGTTTAAAGTTGTGTTTCTGAAAAGAATGGTAATTTAAATAGGGGAGCAAACTGTAAAATCTGAATTTCAATTTTGACTCAACAGTGAGCTGTAAGAAGACTCTTGTACACAGGGATTGGGGCAGGCAGGGGGGAGTCACCTCTCTGTCATCGTTTCACTTGATTGCCTCCAGTGTTTTGGAAGGAGATAAAACATGAGAGATAATATGGGGGGGAATGAAACCATATATGTTTGGTAGTGCAGCTCTTTTTGGGCCGACTGTCTTTGGCCAGATGTCTGGAGACCTGCTGGTTTTTATGTGCGTGCTAGGACATAAAGCTTTTAGCAACCTGCTGACTCCTGAGTGTTTGTAGCAGCTGGTTGAACATAAAAATTAACCTGCTGGACAGCTAGATACATGCTAAGTGAGAAACTGTAAAGGTCTTCGTAAGCAAATTTAAAATCTATGAGAAAAATGGGAGAAAGAAGAAAAAGTTAATAGTACAGTGCTGATGCATGAACGTCTCATCCAAAAATATTTGTCTCTTTTCCCTAAATCTAATTTCTGGCAACTCTGCGTGCTAGATACAGATGGTCCAGAGTTTATATAGTTCATATTCATTGTACAGTCACCTGCCATGTTCTTAGTTGTTGGTTTTTTTTCTTGACAGAGATGTATTATTAACAACACTCATCGATTAGTGGAACTATGTGTGGCCAAGCTGTCCCAAGATTGGTTTCCCCTTCTTGAACTTCTTGCCATGGCCTTAAATCCTCACTGCAAATTCCATCTGTACAATGGTACTCGTCCCTCAGAAACAGTTCCTGCAGGAGTCCAGCTCGCTGAAGATGAACTTTATGCCCGTCCTCCTGACCCACGATCACCAAAGGTATGAGAGCCTTTTCAGCCCCGTGGTTTTAATTCCATGTTACCTAATTCCGTGTTACCTAATGACACAGTAGTTACAGAGAAGTGTTTTTAGAGGGGGAGGGGGAAAAGCCACCTTTATTCTCTTTATCTCTAAGATGTTCCTCTGCTTATGACTCCTGGTAGTGATTTAAGGTGCATTTCTCCTTCTAACGCCTCCCATCTTTGGTCCACAATCGAACTGTACCATGTGTTTCTGTGGTAAGCTGCCACAACTCTCTTGGAATGCCATTCCCATTGTGTTAAATGGCTTGCTTGGGTTTGCCAGTGGATGGATTTGCCTTCTCACTGAACATGATTTTGTAGATGGCACATTCTGAGGAGGGGATTATGTGATAAAGCAGGAATTTTCTCTCCATTTTCTAATAGTTTCCAATGATGGTAGAAAGTTTTTAATTGGACATGGGATGCTAGTATCTGTGGGTTTTGGTGGTTTTGGTTTGGTTTTGCGAGGGAGGTGGTGTTTGAAGGTTTGGTTTTGAGGTTTTTGTTTGGTTTTGATTGTTTTTGTTGTTTTGGTTTCTTGGGGTTTTGTTTTGTTTTTTAATGGGCAGTGCAGATTAGCAATCTGGTTCTTGGCTCTGAACTTTTCCAAAATTGATCTCCAAGTGTCATTGATATGACACCAGGAGTTAATTACTTTTTTTTACTTTCTTCCTTTTTATTTATTTTTTTTTTTAAGTAGAACTGCCAGCTGTTAATATGTAAGAACCAAATATAAACAAGTCCTAGGACTTCCTGGCTTTGCTAGTTCTGTTTAGAAGAATGTTATTTTGCATTCTTAATGTCTTTATATATTGCATTATCACATCCAGGGCCAAGAGAAAATACCAAAATTGTCCTTCTTTCTGTAGTAACTCAGCAGCCAAAGCAGAACCTGAAGTATAGTCAGTTTTATTCCTATATATTTGACAAATTTCTTTGAACAGCATCTGTTCTTTGACATAAGAGGAAAGATCTAATTGCCTATTTTTAAGCATTTCCTTAAAAATGAAACCTATTGTGTAAAGACTTTTTAAAGCAAATTTTCATCATTAACAGATACTTTAAAGTATTTCTAGATGATAATTTGTAAATGTCAGAAAATAATTGTTTGTTATATTGCAGGGTTGGCTTGTAGATCTTATCAACAAGTTTGGCACATTAAATGGATTTCAGATCTTGCATGATCGCTTCATGAGTGGATCAGCATTGAATGTTCAGATCATTGCAGCTCTCATCAAGTAAGTTTTTTTTTTAAATAATAATTTATGCATTTGGAAAAGTTGGCCTCAGTGTAAAATATTCTGTTAGCACAAAGCTTAGTCTTTTCTTGAAGCACTTCCCCTCATTCCATGTCTTAGCTGGTTGTGTTTACCTTCACCATTTCATGTATTTCTAAGCAGACATGAGTTTCTTGAATTAATTGCACTGTACTATCATAATATTACACAAGTAGTGATTATGGCATTTTCACCTTTTTCTTTCTTTTTTTAGGCCATTTGGACAATGTTTTGAATTTCTAACATTACATACAGTGAAGAAATATTTCCTTCCAATTATAGAAATGGTTCCACAATTTTTAGAAAATTTAACAGATGATGAACTGAAAAAAGAAGCAAAGAATGAAGCCAAAAACGATGCTCTGTCAATGATAATCAAATCTCTAAAGAACTTAGCTTCAAGAGTTCCAGGACAAGAAGAAACTGTAAAAAATTTAGAAATATTTAGGTTAAAAATGATACTTAGGTAAGATGCTACTTCTAATATGATATGCCACTGCTGACATTTTTTTCCACACTTCTTACATTAAGTCTCTCTCACAGGTTGTTACAAATTTCCTCTTTCAATGGTAAAATGAATGCACTAAATGAAGTTAACAAAGTAATATCCAGTGTGTCATACTATACTCATCGACATGGTAACCCTGAAGAGGAGGAGTGGCTTACAGCTGAAAGAATGGCAGTAAGTTCTCCTTTTCACTGAAGTTCATTGAATAGATTTTGTTTCTCCTTCTTACTTTATTTGCAGAAGTAGCTATATACTGTGGATCCAGCACACACTGCTTATGTTCATATCTAGTGTTAGAAACAGGTATCGTGAAGGTAATACATCATTTTCATAGTAGCCTTTCTGTGGGAAAAAAGGCTGTATTTGTGTCAAAGCTGCTGCTAAAAACATACCTCAAAAATAGATCCTTGAGTACTGTGGGTTTTATATAGTGTTTTAAAAAACCCAAACAAACCTATGTAAAAAAAGTACCACAGTAACTAGAAATTTAACTGTCATTTAATTAAGGATATAGTCTGGGTTTGTGGTTCAGCTTTTTCTCTTTAGAGTTCCAAGTGACTGCTCTGTTTTTCCCATTTCAGAAGCTGGATTCTGTGGTACAGAAAGTTCTAGATACCACTTTTTTTTTTTTTTTAATTTAGTATTTACATATTTTGAATGCTGTTGCTTGAATGTATGTATAGGGAACTATGAAAATGAGTATCTATAGAGTTAAGAATGATTTGCTCTTCATCTGTGTGAAATCTAGTTGTGTTAAGTGATTTTTACACTGTTCTGCCCCATTGCTGTGACTGGCCACCTGTTGTGAGGTTTGTAATTTACAAAAGGATATCTGACAAGAAAGAATAACTGCAGTTTGATATTTTTTTTTAAAGCAATAGGAGGAAATAAATATCTTTTTTATGTATTCCCTACAGTTTGGCAAGGCCTGTGTTTTTAAATGAAAACTTGTAGATTTAAGTATGTCGTGGGACTAAATTGAATGTTGTAAGTCTGTAATCAAGGACACTGTTGGAAGGTGCTGTGCTGTGGATGTTTGTTTTCTCTTTTGGTGTTCACAGCACACCCTCCTTTACTTCAGCTGGTACAAAACAGCCTGACCATGTCAGTGACACCACTGAAAAAATTGCATCTGCTTAAATATGGCTTGAATATTTGTCTCTAATTCAATTAGAAACATTTCAAACCCTATAAGTGGCAGTACTGAAATAATCTCATCTTTTTGATATTTTAGTCCTTATGTCCGTTTTATGGGATATGCTGTAGGCATAGCAGTAAAGTTAGAAGTGTCTTAAACAATTTGGTTTTGATATTTAATGACTGTGCACTGGAATGTAAAAATTTTGTTCCTTGAATAGAGGCGTTAACTGTTCTTCACGTTGGCTTCTTATGTTTGAAGTCGTTTGAACATTTTTATGCTTTGAGCTTGTGATTTTAATATGCCTGAAAAGAAATTCCCCTTAAGATATCACAGTGATGAGCATAATGGGTTATTTTAAATGCTGATTTTTTTTTAAAGAGGAAATTAAAGTTAGAGATAAATACCTTCCCCTTGTGCTATATCTCTCTTGCTTAATCTGTAACGGGCTGAATTTTTTCTTTGTAGTTTAAATGTCAGTGATGGCACCTGAATAATTTGAGATGGCACTACTTTTTTTTTTTATATTCAGGAATGGATCCAGCAGAACAATATTTTATCAATTGTGTTGAGAGATAGTCTTCACCAACCTCAGTATGTAGAGAAGTTAGAGAAAATTCTCCGTTTTGTCATCAAAGAGAAAGCCCTCACTTTGCAGGATCTCGACAACATTTGGGCTGCACAGGTAAATAATTCAACTGCTCGTCTGCTACTGCACAGGAGGGATGTTGTTGTATGTCATGTATTGAGAAGACAACCTGGGCTTCTTTTGCTTAGTGTTAGACAAGGCTGAAGAAAAAATTGAAATCAAGTGGTGTTCTTTTTTGGGGTCCTGGATCTCGAAATTGTCTTCTCAAATGTCTTCAGCAGAAGGGATCAGCTACACACATATGTAAAGTCTAAAGGAACAGTTCAGAACATGGTGCAGAAGTTACTCTTTCTAAATATTAAGGAACCTGCAGTGTTGAGCAAAGATATGATAAGTGATATTCTTAATGCATTTTAGAATATCAAGGTATGTATTGCTTATCTCTGAGTTCACCACAGCTGTGTAAATTTTTCCTGGGCAGAGCATGATAAGACTTATATTGTTATTATCATCCTTATTATTATAATGACTGTTCTAGAAGTTGTTTAAGTGCAAATTATTTTCTTTGTGTTATTTTTGAAAAATTATAAATTTTGCAATATTGACTTCTTTACTGAAATGGTTGGTGAAACTGGTCTTCCTAGCTATGGGTTGCACGAGTTTAATACACAGAATGGGCAGCTGAAGGGACAAAATCATTAAGAATTATTGTCAATACAGAAATAAAAAGTCATTTTAGGATAGAAAATAAGCACAAGTACATAGATCCTCGTTCATAAATAATGGGTAGTGAAACTGATGGTAGGAGTAAGCCCTCAGGCCAGTCTTTCAAGTCTGGAAAGGCTGAATCTGATTAACAAGACAGAGAGCTGTACTGGTTTGGGCAGGGATAGAGTTAAATTTCTTCACAGTAGCTTTTGTAATAACTATGTAAGTAAAGTAAAAGATTTACCTGTTGATCTCAACCCACAAATTTTTTCACTTTTACCCTCCTGATTCTCTTTCCCCATCCCACTGTGGGTGGAGGGTGAGTGAACAGCTATGTGGAGCTCAGTGGCCAGCTGGAGTTACACCATGACAAGAGCTAATACAGGAGTTGGGGTAGTATTATATCCATAGTTTATATGTGTTCATGCTGTCCTGAAAATGTAATAGTTGGCTTAAGTGGACTTATCCAGATGTCCCTGCAACTACTTTCAGGTTGCGCTTCAAACACTTGGGACTGGTTCAACTAAATTCATAATGTCTAGGTTTCAGTTCCATCGTGATAGTAACTGCACAGGCTGAAGCTCAGTAAAGTCTTTTCTCGTTATCCCAAAGCCCTGTTCAGAAAATTTCATCCTGTAACACAGCAATACACAGGTTACTTGTGGTTATCTGTGGGTCTGTGATTGCAGTTACTTTTTAGCTTGTGATCTGTAGACATTTCCAGACTACAAGATATCTGTGGGGCAAAAAGAAAAGAGACTTTGAGAGGTTAATTTTCTGTTAGTAGGCTTATTGTGGCTATATTAGAGCCTTACTTTAAATAAGAGGGGGAGAAAATTCTGAAATTTTGGGAAAAAAGTCTTCCAAGCAATTACGTTGCTCCTAATGCCTGGAAATGGTTGTGGATGAGCTAGTTTAAGTCAAACTTGCTACCCTTCCACAGAAATGTGAACAACTGGTACAACACTTAAAAGGTAGGGATAGTCCCCAGCAGTTGAAAAAAATTAGGAATGAGTATATAGGAATAATTTAGGAATAAGTCTCCCATGACCTTAAATACTCAGCTTTCTCTGCTTACCTCTTATGCTTTCAAGTAGGTGGCTACTGCTGTAGTTTTGCCCTGTATTTTTTTTGTGAGAAAAAATCTATTTGTGAGAAAGTAACTCTTATTCAGGTAGATGGTTTCGTTGCAGTTTTAGCCATGGAATTAAATATACTAAAAATTAAGAATACCAAGATCTGCTAGTACAGAATGATTTTTACCAACTTCACTGCTCCCTGTGTACAGTAGTTTTTAGAAGTTCTTATTAAGTGACTGTTGTAAGAGCAGCTGGAGCATGAAATTCAGTAGCGAGGAGTTGATTTACTGTGTAGCTTTATATAACAGGCAGGTTATTTTAGCTCGGCCTCTGCAGCAGTGGTGAGGTTTTGCTTTTGGGCTCGAGTCCTTGTGCTGCTGCACCAGAGAATCTCAGTTAAAAACTAGAATAAAAATAAGTAGTTTATTAAAGTAATACAGTCATTCTCATTTTGCTTTTAGAGGGCAACCTGAGTTTTAATTTTATTGAAGTGTTTCTGTGTCTTACAAAGCCAGTGCTCACAGTATAGAAGTGTATTTGATTCAAGGAGTAATGCTGGAAGGCTCTAAAGGCAAGCGTTAAGTTGCAGCCTCTGGAGTTGTAGGGAAAGATCCAGCTGGACAAGACACAAAACGGCAGAGGTTGAGTGTCACTATTCTGGAGTATTTAATCAGAACTTTACAGGCACTTCCCTGTTTCTGCAAAGGAAGTTGGGATGTCACACCCCATGTTCCTTCTCTCCTCCTGCTGTCTGGTACTGCTTCCCCATGTCTGTCAAAAACCTCCCAAGACAAGACTGTTACAGGCCTTATTCTTACTCTTCTTGCTCCCCTCAGGAGCTGTGCACACTTCTGCTTTTATTTGTTATATTATTGGTGCTCTTTCTGCCCTGCACGCTCTCAGAGTTTTTTTCTATCCAGGAAATAGTCTGTTAAAAAAAAATTACACAATATTTTTCAAAATCGAGTGGCTTCAGTAATTCCCCCTCTCATAACATGAAAACAAACATTACTACTTAAATTCACTTTATTTTAAACGAAAATTTATGGCACACTATAAAGAATTTAAGGCACAGCATGTAACAAAGCTATTAGTCTGTTTTTTGTTTTTAAGTGAATTACTGATGCAAGCATTTAGAAGGAATTGAATTTCAAAACTGCTTATTCATGTATTTTTAATAGTGTACAGAGTTTAATTACATCAAAACGTGTATTCTAGGTATTTGGTTTGCATTTTTTTATTCCTCACTTACTAGAAAATTTTCTACAGTAAATCAGTTGATTCACGTAGTCCAAATTTGTTGGTTTTGAGTGCAGATGTAAGGCACAGGATGCTTTTTTCCTCTTATTGTCTTCCTCCTTAAATGTCAAAATTGTCAGGTACACCAAACTCTGGGCTGAAATTGTGTCTAGTGTAATACTGAACATCTTGTCCTTAGTTGTTTGATTGTTAGATTTGTAAGATTAAAAGCTACTGGACTTTCAAATATTGTCTGCCAGCAAGTTGTTTGTAATAGAAAGCTTTAGTTGTCCGTGAATCCACTACCACAAAGGAAGTACTTCAGCCTGAGAAACTATGTGGAAATACTAAAAATTGGTTTACAGCTTATAACACCTCAGTGAAATTCATTGCAGAAGTGGATTTTGAGTCCTTTCCTATTAAAAAAAAAAAAAGAAAACCACACAAAACAACATTAAATTAAAATACTGTTTTGTAAGTTAAAATACCCTTTTAGACTTTACTGTTCACTGTCCCAGTTCAATTTTGTAACAGCAACAAAAAAATAAATATTGTGATGTTACAGTATTTATATTCTAAATAAATACTTGTGCACACACACAGAGGACACTTAAATACTTACACATACAAGGGAAATCTAAATATTGTGAATTCCCAGTGAAGCAAGTATTCAGTTTGCCATGCTGCTCCCACAGCATCAGCTCCTCTTGCTCTCCACCTCAAACAGTCTGTTTGTAAAAATGGTGTTGGATGTCTTGCTGCTTGACTTAAAATTACCACAAATGGTGGATTCTTTTTCTCTTCACAACAGGCAGGAAAACATGAAGCCATTGTAAAAAATGTACATGATCTCCTCGCAAAATTGGCTTGGGATTTCTCTCCTGAACAGCTTGATCACCTGTTTGATTGTTTTAAGGTAATTATGCATGTTTTGACTGTATTCAGGAAATGGCTTGTGATGTTTCATGCAGATTTGTGGCTTTTTCAGTGTCTTTCTACCTGATTTAGATAGTTGGTTTCTGTGTATTAAAAGATTTCTTAATGTGTAGCAAAAGTCTCTAATATTCAGTTCTAGAAATGCTGTTCTTTAATGAGCACTTCCTGTGAGATTTTCTATTTACTTCCTGTCTAAACAAAGTCTAGTGGTGCTTGTTTAGTGGACAGTTTTGTTTTCTGGTTTGAACACTTTGGGGTCATGCACATCTGTTGAAGCCTGTAGTATTAAAGTTACCTTAAGCAATGCTAGGAATATAGAGTTTTCCAAATAAAATAAGTTATTTATCCTAAATACCTTTTTTGTTCCAGATTAATAAATGTTGCTGATTTAATAAATGGTGTTTTTTCTCCTGGCATTAGAATAGATTTTGTCAGGTTTGCCAGGCAGTGCTACTTTTGATCTCTAAGTGGAGGAGATCAAGGACTTCCGTTCCCTGCTCCCCCAACTTCCTCTTTATCATGTAATGATTCTTCTCTGTTTAGCACACATACAGAATGAAACAGCCCCAGGAAGATAAAGTTGAATGTTTATAAACATGTAATGATTTGATTGAAATCACAAAACAACTTGTTTCTGAACGTTTAGTTACTCACGGGCTTTTTATGTATAACATTTAACATTTACAGCTTCCAGTAGTGGTGCTCTCCAGCTTGTTTAATTGTTTCACTTTTAGGACATGATCTGCTTTCACTTTTAGGACATTATGAGCTTTGTGGTCTCTGTTTTCTGTTTTCAGATAAATGCATTATAGGCATATTTTAGCTCACATGCAATTTGTGCTCTCTTTAATGGGGTCCTGTAGTTTGGTGAATATGGGTCTAATGTTCTGTAGTTCAGATGCTGTACTCAGTGCTCAGAAATTCTGTGTGTAAACTGTTGTGTCTGACCTTGAGAGGTTGATATAAAGTGATGTTATATTGAAAACTTTCTCAGAAAAAGGGTAATTCAATGCAGAGGACATTTGTTTTCAGTCAGATTCAGAGGCAAAAGTGATATTAAAATTTTACTCACATAGTAATTATAAGTTATCTAAGAAGTCTTTAAAGAATAAGCACGGGAGTTTTGTGAAAGGATTTGCAAGAAACAGCTGAGTCCACTCTGACTGTTGGTGAACTCGTCCATGGTAATGTTAACTTTTACAAGCACATCTATGATCTTTAAACAAAGAGCTGCCTTTTTTTAAGCCTTAAGTTGAATACACTTTAGTTGTAAACGCTAGAAGAGCTCTTCAGCTGTGTCTGGCTTTTGTACTAGGAGCTCTAATGTGCTCTTTATTTTTTAATGAAAGAAATGAATATGAAAATTCTTTGTGTAGTTGCATCACTTTGTCGTTGCATCATTTGTTAACAGTGCAGGTTATGTGTGGAATTTTTAATAAAAGACTGATTTTTATAATATTTTTTTTTAATATTAGGCAAGTTGGACGAATGCAAGCAAGAAACAGCGTGAGAAACTGCTTGAGTTAATTCGCCGCCTTGCAGAGGATGACAAGGATGGTGTGATGGCACACAAAGTGCTGAACCTGTTGTGGAATTTGGCCCACAGTGACGATGTACCAGTTGATATCATGGACCAGGCTCTTAGTGCCCATATTAAAATCTTAGATTACAGCTGTTCACAGGTGAGTGATTTGGTATGTTCTTCTGTGAAAGAAGTCCCTGAGTTTCCTTCTGTTCCCCATAAAAATTGAAGGGATTTGGTAATTTAGCAAAAGTGTTCCCTATCATAGATTTGTAGTATTGTACCAACATCCTGGTACTTTTAAAGTGTTATTGGACATATTTTAATTAACATAGTTTGTGCTTTAACTGAAGGAGTGAAGTTCATCAGTTTACCTGTCACAATACCTAATGAGCACACTGGAAGAATTGGAAAGGGACTCTGCCAAAGTAAATAGGGAGAAAGGAAAAGCAGCCCCACTCCTGTCTTTGCTTTTTCCCGAACTCAGTAATACTGATTTGTTTTGGTGTTTTGGTGTTTTTCCCGGTAAGTCCTTATATATCTTGCATAATATTAGAAAGGACCTAGCAAGGCCCTTTCCAAACTAGCACACACACTCCTTCCCCACCCAAACTTCTATGGAAGTCTTCCAGAGCAGTGATTCATTACGGTCTGAAATTATTCCATTATCTGTCACGTTAACTTAAGAAACAGTTTCTCATTGTTTTTTGATATTTTATAACAGTGAGTAGAAATAAATGAAAGCTTTAAGAGAGAGCAGATTATTTAAGCACTTCTTAAATAAGTACTGAGTGCTTGAAGGCCCGGAGTTGGTAACACACTGGTGACTTCTGCCAGTGTGTCGTGCTGCTCAGCTACCTTCCTTTTGCTTCAGAACTCAGGTGATCTAGTATTTGTTTGGCTTTGTATGTGTGTTCTGTCTTGGAAACTGAGGGAATTACAGTTCTGCAATATACTTGGTTTTGATTGTGAACTGCTGTTCTTTCAGGATCGAGATACACAGAAGATCCAGTGGATAGATCGTTTTATAGAAGAACTTCGCACAAACGATAAATGGGTCATTCCTGCACTGAAACAAATTAGAGAAATTTGCAGTTTGTTTGGTGAAGCACCACAGAATTTGAGGTAAGAACTGAATGCAAATTAAGTTTCCTCTGCTGAAAGGTGTATGGGTTGAAATGAGGCAAATCTAACTAAAAGGTCGGGAAAGCTTAGGTAAAACCATAACATGTATTGGAAGATTCTTGAGTTTGTTTTAGTGTGTATAAATAGTCTCTAAAAATTCAGAAAACTAAGTTCAGTAAGAGACCATTAACTGCTTCTTCAAATATGGTTTTATTAATTTTTATAATAGTAGTCTAGTGGAAAATCTGACCTTGTTTTTCTGTTATTCACAGACTTCCCTGCCTAACAGTGGAATTAGTCTACTAATTATATTTTACATTTCTATGTGGTTGTATGCACACACATCCAAACCCACAAACATACTCACCTATCCCTGTTCTTTGATGACAAATTCATGCAGGTCATCTAGTTTATATACTTGAAATCAAAGGTGACTTTTTGGTTTGGAAGAACTACTCTACTGATTTTTCTCTTCTGAACAGAATTATTTTACTGGGGGGAGGGAGTTTACTTGTTTTATGGGGGATTCATGTGATGTTTGTTTTTAAAAGGAAGAAAAAATGAGCTTGTTTTAGTTATTTTAAATGTCTTCTCACTGCAGAAATAGCTGAGTTTCTGTGCCCCTAAGGGTATTTGTATCCACATCAGAATTTTTACAAACTCCTGAAAAATATTGTTTGCTTATCAGTGTTGCAAAATTGCTTTGTTTTAATTGTTGTGAGCAGATAAACTGTTCAAATCAGTGTTGCTGTTACAGGAGGTTTACAACAACGATCAAGTCAGGGAAAGTTAAGGAAAGTAAGCCTCAGCTTGCACAACATTATCTTCTTACTGATACCATATTCAGGAGCTGTGATAATATTGCATTCCTGGCTTTTAAGAGTTTTCTTTATTCATTTAGTTTGCAACATATTTCTCAATTTTTCACAACATTTTAATCCTTTACAGTTTCACATTAATGATTGCTTGAGGTTTATCCAGCAAGATCGCAGAGTTACCTGCTAATTAGCAGAAAAGTCTGTTTTCTGTGTCCTGGAGCCCTTAACCTTTTTCATGCTGTAAGATCCAGGCAAATCAAGCTACCTGATTATTCAGAGTAGTTGTTCAATTTGAATGCTTTTAACACAGTGCCTTAACAAAGATGCTTTGCTTTAAGTAATTATTGAAGCAGAGCTCATTCTAAGCACTGATTTAGGTTTCTGCTCTGAAGTAATCTTGGGAGGAACTGAACTTCTTTTGATTGTGGAAGTTTAGGTTTCCTGTATGGTCTGTGTACAGTTGGATGGCTTGAGTGTCTCTCCTCTTTGTTTATCAGACCATCTCATCCTCAGATTTCCGGGCATTGCAGTGTGTAATAACACCTCGTAGTTATGCAGGATTTGAAAACAAATATGGCAGGAAAGTAAACTCTGAATTGAAAGTTTTAATCAAGGGACTTACAAAGACCTCTTCCTGTGGAGAATCCTCTGCTTGCAAGATACTGTTGAGGGAGTTTTTTTCGTCAGGTATTATTACTGCCTGGGTGGCTGGGAAACCTACTGAGTGAAAATATCATTTTGAAATAAGCAGTGACTTTCCAGTGCTCTTAGTTTTCTGATAACTGTTGATAGGGTTTAGAAATTGTAATCCGTGCATCCCATACCTCTTCCTATCACCTTACCTTATCTGCCTTAAAACTTTAATGTCTAACATCCTTCTAGCATTTGGATCGAAAACAGGTCAAAACAGGTGTTTGTGACTACTGTCTGAAAAACATGTCTGAGAGCTTTCTGTGTGCAACAGTAGTCCCATAGTCTTTGTGCTGCTCTTTTGGGGTGGTCCAGTTGATTGGCAGTGACAATGAAAAGTTCAGAACAGCAAAGGCTGCTGATTCTTGGCAAAACTAAGTATAAATTGTCTTATGCCATTGGCACTGTAGAAATCCTTTTGAGAGGGAGGTTTTAATTGTTGCTAGTTATTCATGCAGTTGAACAAAGTGATGAATTGGTTATACAATTGCTTTGGCAAAATGTAGCTCACTGACCACAGAGAAACACTCCATGTTTTGGGAAGTTCAGCTTAACCAGAATTACAACAGAAAATAATTCTTATGTAAGTGCAAGGACTCTTACAGGTGCAAGGATGCTTTTTAATACTAAGAAGGAGTCTTATTACTCAACATTCTGTCCTTTACTGTACAGATAATTAATCACCTTAATTTTCTCTGTGTTTGGCTGATGGAGGTAGAGCCTCCCATAGACCAGTGTCAAGCACTTAAGTTTGACCTGTATCTACCTGAGCAGTAGAAGATCCATCTCCTAAATTATTTACCCAGAAGAATTAACTGAGCATTGAGAGTTCAGGGGTTTTGATAGTGCTTTAGGGCAACAATGATGCTTCAAGTCACTTTTTAGCCTAAGTAGTAGGGCTGGGATTGGTCCCTCCTGTTTGGATTTTTAATGGTACATGGCATTTGTTCTTTTAGCACAACATCTCTCATCTTCAACAGCTGAGTTATGTGGGCAGTATTGTATTGGGCAAGTTATATGTGAAGATAAATAATTTTTTTAATCCATTTAAATTAAGTTGTTTGGAATTTTGCCATTGTCAATTTGCCAGTATTTTTCTGGCTATGAAATGTCCTTTGTCATATTGCCAAAATACTTCATTCATTTCAAAATGCTGTTTTTTTCTTTTTATACATTGGCTTTGGGTATCCTTTTAGTAGAAACACAATGAAAATCTGAATTTTGCTGTAGGTTCAATTTTTCATGCTCCTCAGTTGTTACGCATTAATGAGTGTGTAGTAACTAATGTGTAATAGTGTTACACATTAAATGAATGTGTTCTAGTGGCAACATCATAATACAGTCTAATCTTAGATGCTTAAGGAAAATTGTAGTTGCATGTGGAATTTGCTTAAATACTAGAAAGCATGCTAAAAGAGCTGGTCAGATCAGCTTTTTTTTCCTGTGTCTAAAGACAATAATTTTGCCTTTGACTTCATCCTAACAGATGATCAAAATAACAGCTGAGAAAGGAGAGAAGTAAATAATATCTGACACAGAAGATTTTAGTCTTCTGCTGATAAGGCTTCCATGTTGCTATACTTTGTGAGATTGATACAAATGCTTAATATTATGAGTATAAATATACACTCCAATATCTTGATTCTGAAAAACACCCCATCTTGCTTCTGTTTGTTGCTTTAGTTGTTTCATGATATTATTTCTCAAATAATCAGTGTTCTTATTTGCTGATACCCTTTGTGAATGCAGCTCTCTATCTAGAGGTAACATCTTGGGTAGTCACTAAAATAGAGACATCCAGCCTTTTCCTGGGTTTGCCGCTGATTTATTCTGAGAAAGGAGGGTTGGTGGAGATGGAAGAAGCATAATTGGAAAGTTTCTTAAAGTGAAGACAAAGAATGTTCTGAGTATATGAAGTTGTGTATGTGGGGTTTTTTTCATGCTTCCATCCATTTTGTTTTCTCTCTGACAGAGGTCTCAATCTCTGGGATTTTTTTAATCACAATTTGTGTTTTAATTACCCCTTTCAAACTGTTTTAGAAAATTCTGCATATTATGAAATTTTATCTCCTGAAGACCACAGTGCTTAGGAGGGCGAATCATGTTGGTTGCAGATGACAGAATTATTGGCAGGGTGTTGATGGCTTCTGTCTTTTAAACCCAGATTGGCAATGATCTTTGGTCCAGTGAATCAGTTTATCTGTTGCTCTTACATCTACAATGAAATGTGATTATCAGCTGCAAGATCACTGTCAGCTGATGCTGGAACTGGGATTTCTTGCCTTCCCCACTGTTCTCTAGACATGTGGGGATACTGTAGAGTGCTGTAGGTCATGTAGTGTGGAGACGCTGTTTCTTAGGAAGGATGAGAATTCCTGTAATCCATTCAGGTAATTCTAGAGTCTACTTTTTGAATTGTTGAAGGAAAGGAGAACAATTCTGAAATGACATTTTTCTTTCCTCAGGGCAGGCTATGGGATCAGCTGAGTGCTAATGAGGAATGTCACTCTTCTCCCTGACACCCACTTGTTTTCTTTTTTTCTCTTTACCATGGAAGAGCAGCACTAGTTTGCCTTGTTTATGCAGCCTAGATCAGTGCTCTGATCTACAGCTACAGCAGTTGAGACATTCTGAGAGTGTTCTGCAGAGGTGATGAGTCCCCAGCTTCTAGAATTCAATAGTGTTCATGGCATGTGGGTCTTGGACCCAAGCTCTGTATTTTCTTCTGCAGTTTACTTTTTTAATCTAAATATGTCTGGTGTTGTCTGAGAGCAACATTTTTGCCAGGTCTTGAACTTATAATCTAATTATTTATTTGGGATATTTCTTTTCTTGAACTTTTCTTGATTTTTATTTTTTTTTGGCTCTATGCTCTGTGTATCTGCTTCATTTGTTTGTACCAACATTTTTGCCAGATAGGTATCGTTATAAAAAAAACCCTACTGTTTGCAGGGGTTTTTTAACTGTTGAAATAACAGTTGTGATTATTTGCTAGCGTTCTTTCACTGTGGTCTTGAGTTTTACTTAGTGTTTTAACATGAAATATAGAAAATATCAGATGGCTGAGGAAGAAACTGGGTTATTGTGTGTTGTAGTTCCGTTACAGTTGAGGCTCTCTGTCATCACTATGCACTTTGTGGGCAGGTATTTCTAGTCTGTCCTGCTGCAGATATTCTCCCTCCAGCACACTGAGCTGCTCAGATCGCTTTGATATTTTTCATACATATTGTAACTGTGTAATCCTCACAAATTCCCTGCTTTAGTAACTGGTAAGAACTGTTGGTACGTCAGAGGAAAAAAAAAGGAAAAATGTTGTCAGAAGCTTAATATGATTTCTATTCAAGATCCTTTAGGAACTTGCATCAAAGATTATTTGCTTAAATTGATTTCTGAACTGTTTGGTGCAAGACTTCTCTGCTTTTCCTTTAACATTTGTATTTGATTTCCAGTCAAACTCAACGAAGTCCCCACGTGTTTTACCGACATGACTTAATCAATCAACTTCAGCACAATCACGCCCTAGTTACATTGGTTGCAGAAAACCTCTCTGCCTACATGGAAAGCATGAGGCAGTATGCTAAAGGTAAGTTTTAACAAAAAATTTGCCTCAAAGAGTGTATGAAAACTCCAGCTGAAAATGAAGTTAAAGGCAAATTTCCCATAATAAAATAGCTATGAAGTTTATTTGTTTAATTTTCAGGTATCTGTGGGTTTGAAAGCTTTTGTGGTGTCTGATTGCATAAGAAAAGCTTAAAACGCCTTTTTTTTTCTTTTTTGGTAATTGAAAATATGTGTTTTGTAGCAGAACATGAGAAAGTGGCAGCTCTCATTTATCTGTGGATTGACAAACATCATCTTGCCCTACTTAGGCTTGGGTAGTTATTTTTATGGAAAATCCTAGTAGTGAATCTACTAGTTTTGAATTTTTGAAGGCTCCTCTGAGAAGGTTTTTTTAATCACCTCCTTTTGAAGCCAGTATTTGGAATTTGTCAGGGAGAAGGACTTTAAACCACAGGGATACCATTTGGTTTTACCAAGTAACTCCGTTTCTGTTCAGTCGCTTTTTCACTGCAGTTGTTACTGGCAGCACATTGTGGTAGTATTTGCATATCTTAGGCTAAACTCCGCCCTTTGCTGATGAATTACCCTCATACTCTGGATTAACTTTTAGCTACTGAGATAGAAACGTGGAAGTGAAGGATAATGGTGGACCAGGAAACTCCTTGTTACACTGGACCACAGTATTTTATATAAAATTAAACCAACAGAAGTGAAAGGAGGAGATTTACACTCCTCCTGCCCACCACTGACTTTACTGACTGGAACCATGGACTGTTCTACCCTGGCATCACGACATCCTGCCAGCCTTTCAGCTGCATCTCAGATACGACACACTCTGTTATGGAGGAATTCAGTGTAGACTG
>JAWWES010000001.1:108914898-109005197 GCA_035583135.1 Lophotriccus pileatus
ATCACGACATCCTGCCAGCCTTTCAGCTGCATCTCAGATACGACACACTCTGTTATGGAGGAATTCAGTGTAGACTGGTATTTGCAAATTCTAATGTTTGTGTCTTACACCACTAGGGAAGATTGCCTAGACACCTTTAATTTTGCATTTCATTTAGTTTTGGAGTACTAAATATGTATATTTTATATAAAAGATACCCCCAAAATATGTCCTTGAGGACATGTGTGAATAGTGGTGCTCTGTGAAGGTGGTCGCCTCTGCCAGGTATAGATCAGTGAGAATGACATTTAGTTAAATCTGCACACTGCAAATACATTTCTCTATTCAGGAATACGTGGGGGTATTGCCCTAATTTAAGTTCTTTAATTAATGATAGCATTGCACTAATTAGTGTTAAAATAATACTGATTATTTGGTCTGTTCTCAAGCCATAGTGTCTTAACCTTAGTCTTCACAGGAAGGTGGAATAGAACAAGTGTTAGTCATGTAACTTCTGTAAGCTGTTGGAGTGCTCTTTAACTTTGCTAACATGATGCAAAAATGCCATTTTATTTGCAATGAACTTCACATTTTAACTATATTGATATTTTATAGTTTATGATTCTGTTCTTCTGTCTCTTGGGCTTTGACCAGCTGTGAAATCCGGGGTTTGGCCTCAGGGTTAGGAAGGAAACATCATCAACAGCTGTATTCTAATGCAGTGCTGTCTTTGTCCAAAAATAGCCTACACACTTTGGTGTATGAACTGTTTTTCATTAATTTCAGTCACATCCCACTGCCCTGCCCCTCCCCAACTGTAAAGACTCAGTTAAGCAGGAATATGAACATCTTAATTGTGATCGGAATTACATGTGTGTAAAGGGTTTAAATTTAATCTAATTACGAAGCAATTAAATTATGCTTTCCTGAGTCAAAGCTGTTGCAGAACTTCTTATTTGCATCAAGGAACAAAAACATATGAATAATGGTGTGGACTTTTTTTATTAGATGCTTTATTACATTATTGAGGGCAACCAGAAAATGCCTCCTAATGTTTAGATACTGCACTAAACCTGTAAGACACAGTTCCTGTGCAAAATACTCTTTTAATTTTCAGCTTTATATACTAAATAGAGCAGAACATAGAGCACTGTGAAGTTTGTCTTCCGTGCCTTAGTGGAGGAGGAGAAAATATGCCGGGGGGGGGCATATTAATGAAAGGGAATAAATGAAAGGAGAAAAAAGAAGATTATGCGTGTGAGGACAGAAGGAACTGGAAGCTGTAGAATTAAGCGTGGCTGGAGAAGGTGAATGAGACAGAAGGAAAAAATTCAAGGCAAACATTCAGACAGCACAGGTCAAACAAATGCCATAGAAATAAAAAATCCAGTTGTCAACAGATCTCTTTGGCAGTTAGCACTGCAATTATTGTGTAATTTGGGATATTTTTAAATTAATTTTTAATTTGACATATTCTTGTTTTCCTTGAAGGCTTCCATAGTTCTGTTCTGTGACTGAGAACAGTGTTCCTATTCTCCCTTTATTCACCAATGCATAGTGTTTTCTGAGATATAGTCCCTTTTATGTGTTTGCCTTTTTTAAAGAGAAGCCTAATCTGTGTTTCTGAATTTTTTCCATGATTTTCCCTTCTACTGAACTCACCCTTTCCTTCAACTCTGCAAAGTCCTCCATGAGATGAGACAACTGCTCTTACATTTTGTAGTCCTGAAGG
Organism: Lophotriccus pileatus; assembly: GCA_035583135.1. NCBI lineage: Eukaryota > Metazoa > Chordata > Aves > Passeriformes > Tyrannidae > Lophotriccus > Lophotriccus pileatus. Next base: position 108,916,610 of record JAWWES010000001.1, read on the forward strand.
AGGTCACAGTTTCATCTTTTCCATGATTTATCAAAGACCTTTTGAAAATTTTAGAGGAGTGCTAGCCAGTTCTCCTTTATGTTCTGTTTTTCTGAAGTAATAAAAAAATCCAAAGTGTTAATGAAATGTAATTATTTGTAGAAATTTTGCCATATGATCTTCCATGTGTGTTTATCACTAATTAGACTTAAATTTTCAACTGGTCATTTTTTGATCACTAATTTCTATGTTCATTCTTCTGCTTCAGTTTGTGAAAAGAGTTTTTAAGATCACACTTGGACTTGCTGTGGGATGCACAGATTAGAAAATAAATATGGCAGATGTAGAAAGAATGTGATATAGAGAATATTTAGGGAGACAGATTTTTTTTTGTAGTTCAGAGTGTTTCAGAATTCTGAAGTGCATCCATGCTGCCTTTGGGCAACTGGCTGGGTTTGAATATTTGAGTTCTTCTGTCGTTGCCAGTGTTGATGATGTTGTGTCTGTGAATTAAACTCCAGTCAGGAAAAAAAATCTCAGATAGTCCCCATAATGGAAACAAATGAACATCAGCACCGCCACTTGCCCCTCAGCAAAACAAAATCAACAAAATCCCACCCAGAACCCCCAACACTTCAAGTAATTAGTTTTAATTTCTCTGCAATGTGCTTATTTACCCTAATTATTTCTTATTCTGAAGCCACAGCATATTTTACCAGTTTTCTGCTTGTAATACTGAAATAATTTTTGTTTGGCTACCTTTATATTCTTCAGATTTTTTTTTGGCATTTCTTCTTTTGATAGTTGCCCGTTTACGATTACTTCATTAGGGTTATAATTTAAATTTTTGAAGGATTTCCAGTGAACGTAATGGCTCCAGTTTTGCAGACATCAGTTAACTACTAGTCTTCTGTTTCCCCTTTTATTTTATTTTTAAGGCAATGTACCTTTTACACTTGGGTATAGAGAACAATACGACAATTATTTTTCTTTAATTTTGAAACACTGATGCACTTTAGTTGTTAGACTGGTTTGTTTTGGTTTTTTTTTTTTTTCCCTCCTCCCTGATATAACAGGAGATACTGATTTTCAGCTCTGAAGATAAATTCTAGTATTAGTCTTAATGTCATGATACAGCCTGTCATGGCTGGGTCATCTTAGCTAAAGGCAATCTGTACACCTTTGCAAATAAGAAATACAGCATTAATTAGTTTATAAGGGATCTGTCATAATGAGCATGTGTCATGATGAAATACTGTTAGTACAGATGAAAGTATTGTGTGTAGAGATCTAGATTGTATCTCTGTAATTAGTAAAACCCAAACAAGCAACCAAACACCAAGTGAAACCACACCAACACCTGTGTTCCTATGAAGCAAGCAGCTGTTTGCTAAGCAAAGTATTATGCTAAGATTTGACAAAATGCAGGTAAAAGTTCGACTTCTTGCCTTACTTTGAAATTACTGCTTCTGGTTCAAGCTTGTCAGTATTACAGGCAGTTGAGTTTTGTATTTGGAGACTTGCAGTACATAAAGTTATCTTACTTTCCTCCTCTGAGTGATGTCGTGTACATAGCTACTCATAAAGGTGTTAAAGAAATGGAGAAATTAGTTCCTCTGGAGAGGAAAAAGTCCAGAAATGGAAAACTTAAATTTTGGGAAAGATGCTCCTCATCCTCAGAAAAAAAATCTCACTGGATATTCTGAATTACATACTTGTTATACTTTAATTTTTAACTGACTTCTGGCTTCAAACTGACTACCTAAAATTAGGAAAAATTGATTTGAAGTAGAAGAATGCAGGTTCCTAATTTTTCTGTAATACTTTCATTTTACTGAACATGTATCTGCACCTAATTGTTGATTTGATTATAAACCGCGGTGGTCTTTGCCTACACTCATTTTAATCTGAGATGAAATACTAACAGGTAGTATCTTGGTGAAAACTCTTTTCATACACCTACTGAAAATTTGCTGGGTTTTGAGTAGCTTTGATTACATTCCGAATAACAAGTCTTGAAACACATCCTTTCTTGTGGAGTCAGCATGGCTTTTCTGAATGTCTTGTCTTTTATTTGCAGAGCATGGGGAATATGATCCTCAAACTGTAAGACCAGGAAGCAGGTACAGTCACGTGCAGGAAGTGCAGGAGCGACTGAACTTCTTACGGTAAGTTTTACCTTGAATATTTGTTTCACTTCTGTAAGAATACTCTGAGTACTTTAAAGAAAAGGAAACCCTTTGCATTTCTTTTTCTTCTACATCTTTAAGTTGTTGTGTTAACTTCTTTCAAAACTCAGATGCAAAAATACACTGAATGTTTTTGTTTTCGTTTGATTTTTTTCCCCAGAGGGCTTCTATGCTACTGTTGGAATATTCAAATAAAGTTTATTAGGATCTTTGCAATCCAAGGCTCTCATTCTGCACTAGGATTTGTATGTTTTTTTCCTGTGTGCAGAAGCTTTCTGACTTGAATACAGTGTGCAGGTGGATGCAGTTACATACCTGTTGGAGTAACTTAGCTGAAAGTTTAAAACATTCCAAGTAGGGATATGGCCATGTGTCCTTATTTATTGCACCACACCAGATTGAAATCCGCAGTCATAACCTGACATACGTATACTTTTGTCAGCCACTGGTGTCGTTTTGTCAGCAACTGAGCCATGGAAAGACACTGGAATAAAATTTGGTTGACTTTTGGCCAGCTGCTGTTTGAGAACACAAAGGATCTCTACTCATCATAGAGCCTGCAGTGTGTTGATGCTTTTTAGGCCAACTCTGTCTCAGCTTTTTCTTAGTTGTTTTTAAGCTTTTTTTAGACAAGTAGAAATACTTGAACTGTCAAGTTCTGAAGTATTCTTTGCTTGTTTTCTAAGGGAGATTTTTTTACTTTTTAAAATTGTACCAAGAAGTTTTATGAATTAATCTGAAGTGTAAATGTTTAATGAAATTATACAGTAGCATATGGATAGGCTTAATTTATCACTCCTGCGTGTTAAAAATTGTAACTTCCTTAAATTTAAGGTCACTGTTTGTTAATGTACACAAATTTAGGAAGTCCCGTGGTTGTCAAATGTAGAATATGTAGCAGTTTCTGAAAAGCAGTGCCATAACTTAGTCCCTGATTTCTTTTACGTAGAAAAGATTTTGAATCAGAAAAATTACTCTAAAGAACTTCATTATTTGTTCCTCCTGAAACGTCCTTAGCGTTAGCTCTCAGAATTGAAACACTTAGTAATTCTTCCGTAATAATTGAACACAAATGAAAAACTTGGTTAAATAAAAGGAAAAATTTCCAGTTCATTGACTTTATTCTGTAGAGTTGATACTTTTTTTTGCAGTTTTGCTAAAGCAAGTGTTAAAACATTGTAAATGATTGCAGAATTAATTTATTCTCTTACGTTATGACCTGACTTTTAAACCAAATAGTTTACATTAGGAGAAGTGCATTTGTGTATAAAATATATAAACAGTGCTTTTTTTTGCTGAATTTCATTTGTTTTGTATTTGGAATATAAGGTCTTGATCCATTCAAACTTACTAAGAAATCATGGGGCTAATTATGATGTAAATAAATATATTGATTGTGTAAATAAAGTTTTCAAGGTCATACTTATGATACATAAATGAATAATATATATCTATATATTTACCTTTGTGCCTGTGCTTTTTACTGAATTGTAACCCTGGATGTCTGTTAGAAGTGCTGTTAATTGTCTCTTTGTTTTGCTCAAGATTTTTATTGAAGGATGGTCAGCTGTGGCTCTGTGCCCCTCAGGCGAAGCAAATATGGAAGTGTTTAGCTGAAAATGCGGTTTATCTTTGTGATCGCGAAGCCTGTTTTAAATGGTATTCCAAACTAATGGGGGATGAACCAGACTTAGACCCTGACATTAATAAGGACTTCTTTGAAAATAATGTGCTTCAGCTGGATCCTTCCCTATTAACAGAAAATGGAATGAAATGTTTTGAACGTTTCTTCAAAGCTGTGAACTGTCGAGAAGGAAAGCTAGTAGCAAAGAGACGAGCCTATATGATGGATGATCTGGAATTAATAGGATTAGACTACCTTTGGAGGGTGAGTTAATTGGAGGAAACATCTGAAAGTTTAATTGCCGAGTCTTTCTCAGTCTCTTAATATTTTTAGGAATGTGTGATTTCGTATTGAAATTACAAAAATCTGCTTTTTCAAAGTAAACTGTCTTTTGACTCCACTGTCTTCCCACCAAGCTGGTTACTTTGCAGACTGATACTTGATGGAAAGTTGTTTGAAACATAAGTGTAGTTTCGTATGCACATGAAATTAAAAATTTGCCTATACTGTTGAAGAGGAAAGGAACGTTCCAGGTGACTTACCTGTAGATTTCTCTGTCACATGCACATTATAATTAAACTTTGTTTTGTGCACTTCATTAGCTACCTTATTGCATTCCTTGTGGTGTGGTAAACTGGGGTGATTCTACATTAGACCAGGTGACCACTGGTCTGATTCTTTGTCTTATAGCCACAACCTGTTGCCTAAACCTGGTGGTTATCTAGGATCCACAGATTCTATATAGCCACCTGTTCTGTACATACAAAATGTTACTTTTCAATAGGAAGGTTGTTGCTTTCTAAAGTTTGCCAAATCTGTTCGTGAAAAACATCAGTATCTAATCTGTTGTAATTTGTTCAGAGTGTTTCTGGTTCTCAAGAGCTGCATTAAAACCCACAGTGGTGCACTGTGGCGTGGTTATCATGGCTGTGTTTTTGTAAAACATGTACAGCAGCTGTCTGCAGTAATTTTGGTTGTGGCTTTTTGCAGGGTTAGGTATTTTAATCGTGGTGATAATAGTTAAAACCCAAGTAGATCACAATTTGTATACAAATAAATTCACACAATGTTTGTGAACAGGGTGCCCACATAATGATAGCACATTTTAGTGTTGGGAATAACCTCACTCTGGTCAGCAGGACCAAACTCATTAAGCTTCAGCTCAGTATCCTGCAGGGGTTGTCTGTAAAACCTGCTTTCAGACCTGGTGACTAGTTATTAAAATTTAGATTATCACATTAGAAGCAGAATTCATTTGTCTGTTCCCCTTCCAGCTGCTCACAGCCATTTACATACTTGAAAATTCTCTTTGGTGATGCAGGCTGTTCAAGCATCTGAAAAAATAGTCATCTTATTCTCTGAAACTAGAGAAAATTGGAATATTATGTGAAGATGAATATATAAACACTTCTGTTTATAAAACATCAGCTCTTTTTTTTTGGTTTGAACTCCCTTAAAACTAGTTAATGCCTAACCATGATTTTTATATGATTACCTTTAGTGTAAGTGGTTTTATTTTTTGTATCTAAACATTTTAGTCACTTTCACCTGATAAAATAATTAGACATACTATTATGTCAAGATACTTACGTAGTAATTATGTTTTTAAATTTATACCAGCGAGTTTTAAGCCTTCTAATTTTTTTTTTTTTTTTTAAATTGTGCTAGGTTGTGATTCAGGGAAATGACGACATCGCCAACAGAGCAATAGACCTTCTTAAAGAGATCTATACTAATCTTGGCCCAAGGTTACAAGTTAATCAGGTAAAATAGAAAGCAACAAGAAAACTGAAATATGATAGAAAAACAGTAATAAAATTCAATTTGGTGATATTTTTGTGGTTGAAAGGTTTGAAAACAGAGAATAGTTTTCATGTTTTGCAGAGTGTACTCCTGAGTCCAGCCATCAGTTTTCGGTCAGATGCAGAATTAAAGAGTTTTTTCTCATATATGGATACTGAACTCTGATAAATTTTTCACAGTATGTTCATCTGTTGTGTTTGATCTTTCTACTCAGAAAACAGTTAATGTCATATACTTAGGAAGGCCTTTTGTGGAACTTCCAGTTGTGACACTTATTTATACCAGCATGTTCCCTGGCTGGGCCTGAGGAGTGTTGTCACAAGCCAGTGTAATCTCTTGTTTCTGTCCTGTCCCTTGCCAAGGGTCACAGAGTTCCCTCTATAATGGTCAAGGTGAGCTCTAGCAAATCAGGTATTGTCTCCCTGCGTTCACATTTGCTGGGAGCTGCGTTTCAGTGGGCAGAGAAGAGATAATGAGTTTCTGTGAGGTCAGAAGAAGGGATGTCATCCAGGGGTCCTTGACAGGCTTGAGGTGGGCCTGTGAAAATCTTGTGAAGTTTAACAAGGCCAAGCAAAAGGTCCTGTGGTGCATGTGGGTCAGAGCAGTCCCAGGCACGAGTACAGGCTGGGAGGAGAATGGATTGAGAGCAGCCCTGAGGGGAAGGACTCGGGCACTGGGGGACAAGAGGCTCAACATGAGCCAGTGATGTGCACTCACAGGCCAGAAAGCCAAACGTGTCCTAGGCTGCATCCAAAGCAGAGAGGGGATTCTGCCCCTCTGCTCCGCTCTCATGAGACCCCACCTGTAGTGCTGCATCCAGCTCTGGGGTCTCCAACATAAGAAGGGCATGGATCTGTTGGAGTGAGTTCAGAGAAGGCCACAAAGATGATCAGAGGGCTGGAGCTACTCTTCTGTGAATACAGACTGAGAGAGCTGGGGTTGTTCAGCCTGGAGAAGAGAAAGCTCTGGGGAGACCTTAGAGCAGCCATCCAGTACCTAAAGGGGACTACAGGAAAGCTGGAGAGGGACTTCTGACAAGGGCATGTAGTGATAGAGCAAGGAGAAATGGCTTTAAACTGAAAAGAGTGTAGGATTAAATTGGGTATTAGGAAGAAATTCTTCCCTGTGAGGGTGGTGAAGGCACAAAGAAATTTTGGCTGCCCCATTGCTGGAAGTGTTCAAGGCCAAGGAGCTTTGAGCAGCCTGTCTAGCAGAAAGTGTGCCTATGGCATGGGGGATTGGAACTAGATGATCTTTGAGGTCCCTTCCGACCCAAACACTGTATTATTTAATAATTGCACAGATTTGGTGGAGGGATTTTGTCCTCTGGGCAGCCTCCACTTGATAGCTTGCCAGTTGTGTTTCTCAAGACTTCAGTTTTCATATTTGTCCTCAAAAACACTTTTAGATTCTTCAAAGCTGCCTGTTTGCCGGATCGAGCACAGCTGCTCCAGGTGGTGCATTTACAGCCATTCAAGCTGTATCTCACTGCAGTGGCAGATGGCTGGAGGCTTCTCTCGCAATAGATCTGGGCTTACTAAGCATGCGTCGATCTGTGCATCTGCGTGTGGTTAGATCTGACACTTCCAGAAGTGTTGGATTGACTCAACGTGCCCACAAGTGTTCAGTGTGCTGGTAACTCCTCTGTTCCTGAGCTGCCTCTAAGGCTGCTGGACTGTGGTTTGCTGCAGTAGCTGTGACTGTTCATGTTTTGGTTGCAGACTTACCTGGAGACAGTGCAGATGTTTTACAGCGGTTCTCTAGGTTATGTGTCAGTCTAGGTCAGGAGCAAGGATGTTACATGTGAGACATATAATGTTAGATACCAGGCAGAAGGAAGAGCGTTGCTACAGCTGCCACTCACTGAATCTAGCTCAAAATCCATTTCTGAGTTTGTGCAGGAAATGAGAGTATCTGGAACTTGGTTATGTGGTTTTGGAGGCTGGGGCAGGGTAGTTGTTCTGAGGGTCTGCAATGTTCTGTGTTCACTCTTAGTGTTAAGTAAGTTGACCTATACTAGACTGTCAGCTAGAGATTCATTAACAGTCTGAGAAAATGATGAAGTGAAAGTCCAATTGAGTGTTCTCTGTCCAGACTTCCACTTTTTCTATTTACATGCAAGTTTGCACTGTACAGTTACAGCTGCTGATGACATGTAAGATTTTTGAAGCCACCAATAAATTAGAGCTATTTTATCAATGGGAGTTGATTTGGTTAAGTGGTTTGGGGGATTTTTTTACTTCTACCATTGGATTATCCTTCTGAAAAAATTATTTTTAATGTTTCTTGTAATTGCACCAATTTCTTTATGTAATTAGGTAGTGATTCATGAAGACTTCATTCAGTCCTGTTTTGATCGTCTAAAAGCCTCCTATGATACTTTATGTGTGTTGGATGGAGATAAAGACAGTATAAATTGTGCAAGACAAGAAGCAATACGGATGGTGAGAGTGTTGACTGTGTTAAGAGAATATATAAACGAATGTGACAGTGATTACCACGAAGAGAGAACTATTCTACCTATGTCAAGGTATGTGTGAAAAAGCAGTACTGTGATATTGTTTTCTGTTAAGTTAAAGCATTATTAATAGCTTTGTGATTTTTGCATTTTAAAAGGTTTCTGTTCAGGGAATGGGGTTTACAGAGTTTCAGAATTCCATTTTCTTTGTCAGTACATGAAACTGTATTTAAAAAAAATAATTATCTGAAAGATCAGGCAAATACAGGTATACATGAAAGGGACAGCAGACCTGAGGATAAACCTGTTGTGCTGGTCTTTTGTTGTTTAACTAGCACACTGTACCTTAAGGCTTGATTGTTTTGGATATAGTTCTTTTTTTCAGGTAATTACTTAAAAGCAATACCATTCTTTACATTAGCATGGTCAAAGCTTTGTTTTTCATGTTCCTGTTTTACAAAAAAACATGTTAATGTATATTTTCACCTCCAGAATTGTTTACAAAGATCTTTGTCTTACTTTGCAAGCCTAAATTTGGGATTATTTATAAGGGAAATAGTCTTTGTAAGTTCCTCATAAGAGGGGGAAGAAGAAAACAGTACCTTAAAGTATATTTATTTTCTGTATACCTTCACTCTTCTTATATTTGTCCTTCAATGAAAACTCAGGTGGAATTGTAGCTCTCTCTTCTTTAGCTTTGTCTTTGGTATAAAGAAAAAGGAAACACTTAAATCCAGTGTTGTGTAGATGTTCATGAAGAAAATATTTGCAGAGAGAGGAGAGAAAAGCAGAACAAAAAACTGTTTAAATGTTCCACTGTTAGTAGTTGGTCTCTGGGGGAAGAAAGCCTCAAAATTGAGTACATCAGGAATACACTGTGATTGCTATGGATTTATGATAAAACTGAAATATTTTTAGACATGGTAGGGGTTTGTCATCCCTTATTTTAAATGCCCTTTGCTGTTTCTTCATGGTGTGTCAGTAATTTGCAGTGTTCCTACAGCTTTTTTATTGTATTTATTGATTGATTGATTAGTCCTAACGAAGTTCTCTTGTTCATTGTGGGTGCATCTTTTTTTATATGGGCTGCTTGTTTGATTAGACTAATCTTTCACTGGCCTTGTTAGCAAGGAGCTTTTTGAGGAGTTTTTATCTTTTGTTGCATGGGATTAGTTTGTTGGGCTTATCTGGGCACATCTTTCCTAATGAGCTCCCTGCCATTATGGGAAGTGTGATCACTGCTAATGTGAAACTGTTTCTTCCTTTTTTGATCCCTTTCAATTTTCTTTTTTAAAGGAATTGTGATTTTAAAAATTGGAATTCTAATGTAAAACTTGTAACAGCTTTTGACAGAAGTCATTGAGACTTGGTGACCTGAAGGCTTTTTCTGATCTTGGTGTATTTAAAACTGAGTTGCTTTGCTAAAAGAGCAAAACGTCATTTCCACCCTGATTGATCTTTCTTTGCACATTTTGGTCAGGAAGTTACAAGCCAGAGAAAAGATCTAAACTTTACAAGAGAATTATAAAATTTCTGTTGATATTCCCAACCTGTCTGTAAGTTTGACCACATGTTTAATGCACTTGTGCCAAGTTTGGCTTCTTGAAAGATCTATGTGTATTGTTTACGTAGTTGCTGGGGCCTTCACCAAATCTCATGCTGGAGAATATCATAAGTAAAGATTTGATGTTGAAATACCTGCAGCACAAAATACAGCAGGGAAAAGAGTCTGTTTCATGAGGGCAAGAATAACTTTTTCTGGTTTGTTGATTTGCAGAGCTTTCCGTGGTAAACATATCACACTGGTAGTTCGTTTTCCCAACCAAGGCCGACAGGTGGAAGATTTGGATATTTGGTCTCACACAAACGACACCATTGGCCAAGTGCGGCGTTGCATCCTCAACCGCATCAAAGCCAACAGTGCACACACGAAAGTGGAGCTGTTCATTGGTGGGGAGCTGGTGGACCCTGCAGATGATAGAAAACTCATTGGGCAGCTGAACCTCAAAGACAAAACGGTGAGTGTTGCAGGCTGATGATGTACCTCAGTTCAGATGTTGCTTCCCTTTTGTAAATGCTTGAAAAGTACCGTGCACGGGATCACTTATTCTTGTGAAATAGTTCCATTCGTCCTCCTTGTCATATGCCATTAACATGATATCAGGTGCTTATTTAGTAAAGAATCTTAATTTATGCATGGTATTAAAACTGTGATTGTGTTTTTCAGCTAATTACGGCTAAGCTCACACAGATAAATTCTAATATGCCCTCAAGCCCAGATAGTTCTTCTGACTCTTCAACTGGTTCTCCGGGCAACCACGGCAATCACTACAGCGATGGGCCAAATCCAGAAGTTGAAAGCTGTTTGCCTGGAGTGGTAAGCTTGTTCTGAAATTAGTAGTTTATACACATTTTTTCTTATATTTTGTCTTTAACTAGGAATTTTAATGTGTTTTATTTTGTTTTGTTTTTAAATTTGCTTATTTTAAGATCATGTCACTGCATCCTCGATACATCTCTTTTCTGTGGCAAGTTGCAGACCTGGGCAGTAGCCTAAATATGCCACCCCTTAGAGATGGAGCTCGTGTTCTAATGAAGCTCATGCCACCTGGTAAAATTTAATTTTATCCTTTTTTTATCTTGTAATATCCTCTATAATAGTTCCCTACCTGTTAAAGAAAAATGAAGATGGGGAGTATATTCTACTTTCTGGTAATTTATTGATATTGTAATTCATGACTAATCCTAATTAGGACTCTAAATGTTTTCCCAAATAGTTATTTCTTGTCTGCTATATCAAGTTGCATAGCTTGCAGTTGGTATTGGGGTTCAGTGCCACAGTGCAGTGAAAATTGGGAGAAGTATTGTATTCTGAAATTATTTTGTAGCCCTGCTTTAACAGGATCACTTTTGACTGTAATAATCGTTGCAGAACACCTCATAGTCTGATCTTCTCTGTAGCGTTTTGCCCACTGTGCTATTACACTTAGAACTTTTCAGATTTATATTTGTAAATACTGCTGGCTTGTTGTGGAGTAGTTTTGTTACAAAATGCTTACAAGTTGTGTTTTTATTGCAGATAACACTACAGTTGAGAAACTAAGAGCTATTTGTTTAGATCACGCAAAGCTTGGGGAAAGCAGCCTTAGTCCATCCCTTGATTCGCTATTCTTTGGTCCTTCTGCCTCACAAGTGCTGTACCTAACAGAGGTTTGTGATGCTTTGCCTGTTCTTTAAAAATCTTCAGCTCTGTCTGTGGCAGTCTTCTCTGTAATGTTACGGAATTCTAAGGTCAAATTCTGGTTTGAAATTAACAATCACAAGTACTTAATAGTTTACTGGAATAAACACATGTATGACCGGTGCTGTCAAAAGCATTGTTTAAGTAGTATTCCTGCATATTCTCTGTTCAGTATCTATATCCAAGCTGGTGCATTGCTGTTAGTTAACTCTCTGTTTTGTTCTACAGGTAGTTTATGCCTTGTTAATGCCTGCCAGTGCCCCTCTGGGAGAAGATGCCAGTGACTTCCAATACAACTTCTTAAAAAGTGGTGGTTTGCCTCTCGTGTTGAGCATGCTGACCAGAAATAACTTCCTGCCAAACGCAGATATGGAAACTCGAAGGGGTGCCTACCTTAACGCTCTGAAAATAGCCAAATTATTACTGACAGCAATTGGATATGGCCATGTTCGAGCTGTGGCAGAAGCTTGTCAGCCAGTTGTGGAAGGCACAAGTACAGTTTCACCGGTAACATAAACCTTCCTTCCTGCAAATACCATTGTGCTCTGGTTTTTATGTTGTCTGCAGCAGCTTCTCTCCACTCTTCATTAACAGTCTATTCTTTGAGTGCATCACATGCCAAGAACTCCTGTTACTTTCAGATAATGTTGGCTAAAAAAGAGATCAGCTTGCTAAAAAATCCTGTTTCTTTGTAAAAATCCTGTAAAAAGTTAGGTGTGAGATGCATTTGCTCTCTGTGTTATTTGTTAATGCAGGTTAACTTCTAATTTCTCAGTACATTATCCCATAAATTCAATTCACAAAAAGAATTCTGATTCTTTTGAGCTGCTGAGTCTACTGAAGGATGTGCCTCTGAATTTCTTGCATCTATTAGAGCAGAAACCAACAGAACTAATGTTGAGTCATGCTAGGCCTTTGTCTACATAAAGACAAGTCTTTGGCTTGCTAAATTCCCAATTTTCTCCATTGTTTGTAGAAGATTCTTGCAGAGAACAGTCAGGTGTGTTGCAAAGTTAAGTGCTGATGGTTGAAAGGTGTCCTACCCTAAGATTTCTCAGAGTTAGAAAGGGAAAAATCTGACATAGGTGTTCTGGACTGTGATCTCACATGTCTGTAGTAGATTTTATGCATGTTTAATAGGGCAGGTTAGGTTTTGTGCATCTGGACAAGTATTGTTGTGGGTCAAGGTTTTATTTGTGTCATCTTACAGTAGATGTACAGCCTAGAGCCCCAAAAGTAGACTTTGCTGCTGTTTGTCTTGGACATTTGCTTCATAAGTATTCCAGCTATTTAGCTATATTTTTTTTACCTTTTGTGAGGTTCCATCCCTAACAGTTGCTTAAGCTCTCAGCCTGTACTCAAGAATACATAGAGAGCCCCACTTCAGGATACTTTATTCCATAGTATTAACTAAGATCCATCTCTGAAAGAAATACATTCCCCTTAAGTCTGAAAAATAAATACCTGTTATGGGTTACTACATCTGTTGCAAGATACATGATTAATTCTTTTTCCAGAGGTGAAGATCCCTTTCAATGTCTCACGTTAGAATATAACAGAAACATCTTAAAGCATGCATTTTTGCCACTCTATCCTTTGTTCTGTTTAAATGAGTAAATTTTACTGCCCTCACAACATAATAATTTCTTACAACAATTATTTAAAAGGCAGTTTGGAACACAGATATCATTATTTGAGTCTTGAAGTACTGTTTAAAATATATTTATGCTGACTACTTAAGAGGTAGTGGCATTTGTCCATGATTGCTGACCTTCACTGCTTGGTGTTGCAAACACCTAACTTAATAATATTAACTGATTTGTTGGAACAAACACGGTTATTCTTGCTGTCATCATCATCCTGTTTGAAGGACTTTGATTTTTTTTATTGCTGCAGCACCAACAAGTTTATACCTTGGGATGGAGGTGAGGTTTGTTAATAACTTTCATCTCTCTTACCTAAAGCATAAGTACCAAAAGCATAGCATTCTGTCTTGGCTTTCCGTCAGTACTTGAGAGAGTGAGGTAACCAGGGTTGTGTGTCTGCAGTCTTTTAGTTAGCAGTCTGTTGCTGTCACTAGTACCTCTTAAATTTTTACTTTATTCCTTGTTTTCGTAGAAGGTGGAATTAAAAATGTTGTCAAACACAGTATTCTGAACCTGATTTGTCCCATATATATTGTGGTTGATCACTTCCAGCCTGCTTCCAATAACTAATTGACCGTGGAAGCTCTATTAGTCTTCGGTGGGGGTTCTGTAATTTGGCTCCCTAAATTGACTGTCCTAGTGAAGCTGACAAAGCAAGGGGAGTGACCAAAGGCAGATGTTACTGAGCAACTTGTCAGTGTGTCTTTTGAGCAGCATTTGAGGTGGCTTTTTGAATGAAATGGTGCAGGGAAAATGGAGAAAGTCTTTTGTACAAGAAGTTTTAACTTGTAACCACAGCCCACAGTCTTTTGTTTGTCTGTGAGAAGGAATGGATTTCAGCTTTGAACTGTCAAAACCATGAAGCTCTGGCAGCCCAGGGAGAGGAAACTCTGTGCTCAAAACAATACAGAAAAGATATAAACTTGTTTTGCTGCTGTTTTGTTATGAAAATACCACAAAAAAAGAGGAGGGATAATTCAGAACAGAATTCTTCAGTAGTGCTCTAACTCAGATGTTTAAAATGTACTTCAGTATAATGAACACTGTAACCAGGTACTGTCTGGACATTATTACCTAATCCAGAGGGAGAGCCAAATGTTTTACCAAACTTTTCCTACATCAACAGAAAGGGAAGGAGGCGTAACTGTAAACGTTCTGTTATGAATAATCTTGATCAGTAATCTGATCAATAAACAAGCCTCCAAACCTAATAAGTTTTGAGCAAGTGCCTCTCCTCTTAACTGCTTGTACTCTGTGATCATACACTGCAGCATAAATGTCTTCAAATGTGGTATCTGTTGAAAATGAGGAGATTTATCTTGGTGTTTGCAGAGCCTCTAAGTATTTTTCCTTCCATGATCTTGCATTCTTCTGCCAAATCTTTCCAAGTAACTTTAGATCTTCATATGTTTTTGCTTTTTCCCTATGTAAAGGTAAGTATAAGAAATACTTTCTTCCAGATAAACCAGGCTACGCATGACCAGGCAGTGGTGCTACAAAATGCCCTACAAAACATTCCTAATCCAACTTCAGAGTGCATGCTAAGAAATGTAGCAATACGTCTTGCACAGCAAATATCTGATGAGGTGGGTGAATTCCTTTCTGTTTCACCTGTTTTCCTGTAGCATTTTTCCTCTGTTTTTAATCCTTAAATGTATTGCCTGTTTCTATTTCAAATGTCAAGAAACATTTTAGGTAATCTTCATATGATTCAATAAGCTATTAATTAAAAGCATTTAATTGTTTCCATATGCATTATGAAATTTGGTGTCCATAAAGAGGCTTCAGCGAAGAGGCAGGTTTTGAAAAAGCTCTTTAATGGATTGTGAATATTGTTATCCTTAGATCAGAACTTCAGAAAATGGATGTAATAGATTTAAAGAAGTTAACAGGTATTTTCAAAACACCTTTTGTGATACTTTCTTTGGGTTTTTTTTTTGTCTTCTCAGTTCTGGTTTCTGGGAAACACTCTCTCCCTAAGGAGAAAGACAGAAGGGGGAGTTTAAAATATTGAGCATGATTTTAGAATGCTGAGAGATAAAAACCTCAAATCCTTGCCAATGTATCTTTATATATTGAAAATGGATTAATGTTGCAAGTGAGAAATTGGATTGTGGACCTCAGCAGTGTTAAAGAATGTGCTTTGAAAATGTAATAGTCTTACCCATGTGGTATGGCCAAACCCCAGTCAGGTGTGGAATCATGAGTCATGTCAACGACTATATGAGTGAATTCTGCTGAATTCAGCAGAAGCTGAAATCAGAACTGCTGTAACTCTTCCACAGTGAATTGGGTCCCTTCCAATGTGGAAGCAGTGAGGATGGTGTTTCTGTGCTGTGCAGCACATCTGCAAACCATCTCCAGACCATTTCTGAGGTATCCAGATAGAAGTAGCCTCGTATGATCATCTTGGTGTTGAAAAGGGCACTGTCCCTTCAGAACAAAGGGCAGTGTCTAAGGAAAGCACCATGTACGAGACTGCAAGACTGACCCATCTGCCTTAGATCAGTGGTGATATTGCATCCATAGGTGAAATCAGCCAGTTGAACTGGATTTAATTAGACTTTTTCTCTAATAAATAAATAAATATTTTCTCTTTCACCAGGCACATCAAAGCAAACAAAACCTGAATATCTTTAACACTATTGCTGTTAAAATTTTATTTGTAAATTTCTGAGATTATGAAAACTGCTGTAGATCTAAATTTCATATATATCGTAGTTTGCTTCTGAAAGATTTTTTTGTTTCTCTTTTTCATATTTTGATGTTCCATCAAAAACACTTGACTCTTTTTCACTCTCCTCACAGGTTGTTTGGTTTTGTTTTTTTTTTTTTAATAAATCCAACATGGTTTCCATACTGCAGAGAAGGGAATCTTTCACTTTTTTTTAAAAATACTGATACTTGAAGATTTTAAAACTCCAATGAGATAAGAAAAAACCCCACGTTACTTTTCTTGTGATGCTGTTACTCTGAGGTTGCTTTGCGTGTGACAAAGCTCAAATGCCTGTTATTTTTTTGTAACTACAGTTAGTGTCCGTATCAGTACAAGGATGCACACTGTTCAGGTTTCCTGGTGCAGACAGCTTAGAAGTTCAACCTCCCTTTTTTATTAAGTGAAATATGGAACTTGAAATTTTTGAGAACTGTCTGCCATCTGCTTTTAGAGATTGCCTATTTTATTGACAGTTCTACTTAGAATACAGACATTGGCTGTGTTTTGTGTTGTTTTTGAAAGTTGATGCAAACTATAAATAGTAACAGTTGTAGTATGTTTTGTAATGTATGTATATCAGTAAAAAATTATTGTTGTTAGCTCAGTCCATGCACGAAATACTGAAGAGTAATTCTGCATTTATAAGATGCATGAGCTGTGTTTTTATTTATGTTAAAACCTGTGTATCTTAAATATAGAACAGTCCCATTTATATAATGATCACATACTTCATAAGCATTAATTTATGGAGCTAGTTATCAGCCAGCACAATAAATAGCATGATGAGGAAAAACCCTGAAGTAAGTTTCTGGATTGCTTAAGAGGCTGGCTGCCTTTCAGATGCATGTTTGGTGGTTTCTTGTTGTTTTTTCCCAAATTGAGAAATTCAGCATTGAATTTGGTAGTTTCTTCTAAACCTTACTCAGAATCAGAGTTGCATACATCCTACTTTCTGTTAAAAAATGAGATTTTATATAAGTGAAGTACAAATACTTTTCAAGATACATCATCATACATCATCTCTCTTTTTTCTATTTAAGGAAAAATCCTTTATTAAATTTTGAAATTTTAAGCGTTAAATTTTCTATAAAATACACTTGTGAGAATTTGGAGTCCACGGTAATGTTATTTGCAGCTGCATTCTAATGTTGCTTTGCTTTATTTCTCTCTTTTTTTCAGGCTTCAAAATACATCCCTGATATTTGTGTTATCAGGGCAGTACAAAAAATTGTTTGGGCATCAGGCTGTGGGTCAGTTCAGCTGGTTTTCAGCTCAAATGAGGAAATCAGTAAAATCTACGAAAAGGTAAGAATTCCTAAGCAACTGCTTTTCTGTAGAACTGTTCATTTGTTTATGAAAGGGTCTGTTGACCAGGTCAGGCTTAGGGTGTGATGAGCTTTTGGTAGGTACCTTGGTGGTGATGTATTTTAAAGTTCAGTACATGTCCTTGTCCTACCACAGTTTGATGTTCTATTCCAGATTACTTTTCTCAGTAGCTGTTCAATTGTAGCTTCAATCTGGTGTCAGTTCAAAAGTGCACCAGTTCTGTAAGCTGCTGTAACATGCTTTCAGCCCAGTTAGATGCTGTATCTAAATAAGGAGTAAGTATTTCTTGCAGTGCTAGTTTTTCTAGTCTTCAAACTTAAAAGGTCTGTTCTGCAGAAGTTGATTAACACATCTGTGCAGTCTAGAATGAAAACCAAGAGCTAATTGATGTGAAACTATCACTGTAAAAAAAATGAATTAATTGCTAATCCTGTATGACTTTTTTCCTTTTATTGATACATATGTGAAACATCTTGATGGTTTCACACGTGGTTTACAAACATAGTTTGGAGTTGGGGCTTCTGCATTGATACAGTATCACACACCTTGTGTGTAACGTTGCTTACACTTACAGGAAATAGTCATCTGTATTTTGGCAGTGATTTTTTTTAAAAGTATCTTTTTGGTCTCTGAGCATCTTCTCTTGTTCATCTTTAAAAAATCGTGCTTAGGACTTGATATTTGTCTGAGAGGAAAAGGGAAAGGAATCTGTAAGGGGGGCTTTAGTCTTGGAGAATTAGCTGTTGTGCTTAAATGATCAATCAGAAGAATATTTACTTCAGCAAAATCCAACACCTTTACATTTAGCTTATGTAGTGGTATGATGGCATCTGCTTCTATTGCTGTGAGCATGACTTCTTCATTAAAGAAATTGGGGCTTTGAGCTTTTTTAGGTGATAAACTGGCATATAAAATATGGTTTAGTTACTGTGACAGTCCAGGCACACAAACATATGCTCTTGTATCTATACATATGATGTTTGAAGAGCAGCAGTGCACTGGAGAAAATAAACCTAAAAGAAAATAGAGCTCAGTGTACTATTCTAACATTTTTCTGGCTAAAAGTTCTACAGTTAAATTCTGTAAAATTACTTTGAAAGCAGTCATCCTTCAAAGGACTTTATGGGTCTTCTGTTTGGTTTTTTTTGTTATATTTATTCTTAGTGACACTTATATGGACATTTGTAATAAATGCCAGCTGCATTTGGTTTATGCTAGGCAACAGGGAAATGAAAATTGAAGGGAAAAATTTGAAATTAAAAAGAGGAAGAAACTGCAGAAGTAATAAGAAGGAGGAATACAGTACCCTTTGCTAGTGTAACATAAAAAAGAGGAAAGTATCCTGGAAATAGAGGAACATCACAGAAGAAAGGACACATGCTTATTTTAAGAGAGTTGTGTTTGCTTATAGATGAGAGGAAGTAACTTTTAGGATGGCTTTATAAAGATTGAATATACTGATGACTGACAAACACTGGATTGTAGAGGAAAAAGTATTTTAAGAAAAATGCTTTCAGTTTTCTAAGTTAACTACTTAGAAATCAGACTTTAACTCATAGGTCATAGAAGTATTTTTTTAAGATTTGGAATAGAGATTTATCATTAAATGTTAGTTTAAGAACAAAAGCAGACTGATTTTTGTGGAATCGGGAATAACATGTCAGGATTCCTAAAAACATAAAAGGCTACAATGGGAAATGATTTTTTTGAGAGGCATTTCAGAGTAGTCCCTTCAGTAATGACTTCTGAAAGAATATTGGGCACCTAAAGAAGCTTCTGAACTTCTCTGGTGAATTGAGTTCAACTTTAAAGCCCAGATAAATTGAGAGCATAACTTGTGTGGAGTCTCTTCTGCCTCCTGCCTCAAAAAGTTCTGGTATGGGAGTCCTCTCCATGGCTGAAGATGCCAGTGGTGTCCAACTGCCTTTGCCTCATTAGCTCAGAGAAGCTCCTGGACACCCAAAATACTCCCTGAGTACAAAATGCCCTTTGCTGTTCTAGAGCCCTGCAGCAATGCAGAAATAACTGTCCTTTCTGACCAGGGGTCAGTGCAGAGCAGGTGCAGTCCTGAACTTGTTGAAAGCATCTGTGTTTGCTTTAGGATCCTGAGCTGTGTCAGAGTTACCACATGCTCCTGCCACAGTGTGGTGACTGTCTCTGATTTTTTAGCTGTTGTGCAAAGACTGAGTAGTGTTTGTTGCCAGACTGAGGCATCCTTTGGCCTGTTCAAAATTAGTTCTCTTTCCTGCATTGCAATCCCTTCTTTCTGCCTACTTAGTCTTGATGCCTTCCCACATATAAACCAAATAATTAATGCCTCTAGTTAATGTTGCTAACCTGCATGATTTATAAATGGTGAATGGAGACTTGCTAACATTCAGTTTCTTCAGAACTCCTTGAAGGTAATTACTTTGAGATGGAGGAGAGGGCTTGCCATTATTCTCAAAGTATTTATTTTGAAGAAACGTACCAAAATCAACTCACTTGATTCAAGTGTTTACTTAAAGGAGTAACCTCTGTGCCAATTAGCAATAATATTACTTTCTATTTCAAAAATCTCCACAACAGCTACGTTTGAAATTTGCTTCAGCTCTTTCATGTTTCTGAAAAATAGTGATGAATAAATTCTAGCAGTATTAAGAAGCTTTTGGTCAAATAAGTTGTGAGCGTCAAAGCCTTGTAAAACTGGACTTACTGATGAATTATAGAGCACTATAGCCTTTCTCTGCTTAAGTACTAACTGTTTTCCAAAATTTAAACTCCATGTTCTGAGTAGTAAAGAAAAGCAAAAGCAAAAAAAAAAACCAGAGGAAAACCCCCAGATACAAACCAACAAACTCCAACAGTACTAACTGAGGAAGCTTCTGCTTGCAAGGTTGCTATTTAACTTCTGGCTCCTTAAGTTCATGCTTGGAATCCTCCTTTGAGAAGCACAGTACTGGAAGTTCAAGTCATCCCACATAGTGCTTTGACTCAGATCTGAGCGGAGTGCACAAAATACTTGGCACTGATGATCACTTTGTATACAAATTTGTGGTTTGCGTTTGTATTTAGTGGATATACCTTGGAGCCAGTTGGGTTTCTTGGGATTTTTTTCTGTACCCACTTTGTGCACTCTTGTTTGTTTTCACAGACAAATGCAGGAAATGAACCAGATGTAGAAGATGAACAAGTTTGCTGTGAAGCATTGGAGGTGATGACCCTGTGTTTTGCTTTGATTCCAACGGCACTGGATGCACTCAGTAAAGAAAAGGCCTGGCAGACATTTATCATTGATTTATTGCTGCACTGTCACAGCAAGTGAGTGTTGCTGTTTTGGGTTTTTTTTTAAATCACATCCACTGTTTTACAATTCAAAATTAATATGAAGCTTAAATGCAAAGCAATGACTTCTTATTTAAGTGATTTTTCTCTGCAGTAGTTTTAATTATTGTTCAGCAGTATAAATCTAATTTGGATACTTGTTCTAAATATCAGTCCCATTTTTTTCTTAGTACTCATAAGAAAGATGTTGTCAAGCCAGAGGAATGGATGTCTGATAATGTGCTACTGGTGGCTTTAGTACAAATTATTTGTGGTGCTCTCAGATGAATGGGCTCAGAATTTCGGCACTGTGTTTTGGAGTTTTGACTTTTCTAGATAAAGAGGTTGCAAATTTTTATATTCAGGAATATTCACCCATCAGAGTAGCTCTTTACAATGAACAGTTTGCACACATTGGTGAAACTGTGGATTTTTACCAAAAAACCACAAGCTTTATTAGTTTGCAGCCTGTGGTATAGGATGTTAAATTTTCAGTTTCACTGAACCTTGCTAGTGTCATACTGTTTGGACAAACAGTTCATGGTGTCAGTACAAGAAGCTACCTCTGAGCTCTTTTCTGTCATATGCTTGTAAAAGTTGTGGTATATATGATGGTCTCATTTAGAATGGTGCATCTGTTCATTATTAAATGATAGAGTAGCATAAACATGATAGAAACAGGGGACTGCTTTGTGATTGAACTAAGTTGCTAAGAAGTTCCTCTTCTGAATTAATGTGAAAACAAAGTAATGTTTGCAGTGCAGAGAAAATTTAGCAAATACCAGACAGAATTCTGAATATCCTTCCATTTACAACTATTGTTTTCTAATCTCCTACGCTCAGTCAGAGAACAATGTGAGCAAAAATACGCATGTGAGGAAATGCTTTTGGTGCACCATAAAAGAAGAAGAAGATGATCAAGTTCAGATCTCACAAATAGGATCTTTCTGGAAAAGATCAGATGGATTGCTTGTTTTTCAGAGGTTGAGATTGGGGCTTTTGCTGTTTCCTCAGAGTAGAACTGTGCATAACCCTTGAGAAACAGTGCAACATGTTTGATACTAAATACTGGAGCTGTTCTTCCTCTCCAGGGTAATTGATTTTCTGCTGGTGTCCTCTGAATGCCAGGCTGGTTTAGTCAGCAGTGGATTGCTGAACAATCAGTCCTAAATAATCCTGGAACCCAGAAGTATTCCATTGATCTCTGCAAAGCGCTCAGTGCAAAGTGCTTATTTATTTATGGCCCAAATAAATAAAAATTCTTCGTGCCAGTGTAAAGCAATGGTCCTTAGACCTATTGAAGAGGCTGATTGCTGTTAACTAGGCAGAAATCTGTATCCTGGAGTTTTCTGTAGGACAGGATTCAGGTTGCCTGCCTTGAGGAGGGAGGTGCTTGACCTCCAGCTGTTTCTCTGGATGAGTGTGAGTTCATCTTGCGGCTGGTGTGCTGTGTGCCAGCTCTGTGCTGTCCTCATGTGTCTGATACAGCATGAGAGGCCTGTGTTTGGGCAGCTGCTTTCCACTCACGATTCCTTAAGAACTCTTAGATTGTTGTAGCCTCACAAAAATACAATATTTATGTTCAAACATTGCATACTCCTCAGAAATGTAACAGGGAGAGGTGTGTTTGCTTGTTCACATTTCTCACTTCAGGGAAATACCAGCTTTATCTATTTCATTCTGCCTTTAAGTGCGTGGATCTGAGGACTGTCTGTGCGATGTGTCCAAAGCAATTGAAGGATTGTGTCTGAAAATAAACTTGTGTGAGAAGTTCTCTGAAAACGTCAGTTGGGTCCCATGAAACGTCGGTTATTGTTCAGAACACAACAGAGCTCCCCCACCCCACAGTCCTCTGCAGCTCAGAGCAGTGGAGGAGAACTTGTGAAGATCAGAGAAGGGTGACAGGGGAGATCAAAGCTCTGAAATTACTTCCATCTGAGGAGCAGCTGAATAGCTGGGGGCACTTCATATTGGAGGAGAGATAAATGGTGGGAGGAGAATACCACAGAGACCCTTAAAATCAGAAGTAGCAGAGAGAGAACAAATAGAGAACAGTATTTCTTTGTATAAGACCTTCTTGAGCATAACATTTAAGCAGTGTAAACCTTCAGTTTGGAAATGGTTTGAGGGGTACTTTCATGAACTTGTCCAGTGAGGGCTATGTCATACTGCTTTTGGTAGTCTTCCTGAAGCACAAACTGTAAAAAGCAGAGAGAAGATTCTGGAGAAGTGTTGCTGCATCTTCATCTTTCTTGTGCACTTTGTGCCTGATACCAGAGACAGGGTGCTCAGGCAGGTGCATCTTTGCTCTGACCTCAAGGTCATTCTTGTGTATCTTTGAAACACAGTTAACCACACATGAAAGAACTTTCAAGGGAATGGGGTTCTTTGGTGTGCTTTCCACACTGACCTCCTGGGCAGAAAACAACGATAGCCACGCCAGACACTGCAAAATCCAGTTTTTCATGCTGAGATACTTTGATAAGGCACAGCATTCATGTGTAGTCTCTTCCCACACGAGCAGAGTTGTTCCTAACAGTTTTTACAAGACATAATGCTCAGACAATTGATCTTACAGCTTGAAAGAATAGGATTTGCCTTAAATGTGTTTTTTACTGAAGCTTGTCCATTCCTGTGATTAAATTAAGTTCTGAGATGGAAAATTTCCTTTGATTAAAGCCACTTGAATTTTCAGTAGTGTCATCTTTTTTCTTACTAATGATAAATTTTGATCACTTCAGAGATGCTCAGCAAACTGCTGTAGTGGTACATAGGACCAGTTTTACTAGGGTAGTTCTGGTTTGTCTGTCAGGTACAACTGGTGCTTGAGTAAAAAGAAAAAATTATTTAGTGTTGCAAATTGCTTCTTGTGTTATGCAGTATCTGCTGGCAGTTGCAAAGGTGTAATGGTTGGGTGTTTCCAGGTTTATTTTACCTTTAAATATTTGGTTTGTGGAACAGGTTTTGTAATAGTAATTCACATGTCTGAAATTTCACTTCAAGGAGGAACAGTTATGATAGGTAGTGAATAATTAAAATATTCTTGTTTCTTACATTATGTTCAGCTTTAGGAAATGGCATTAAGCAGATAAGCACAAATTTAATTTTTTTTTAATGTCCTGTTTGGATAAGGAGATTGAATTTAATGTTTCTATTAAATGCTTTCCAGAACTGTTCGTCAGATGGCACAGGAGCAGTTCTTTTTAATGGCTACCAGGTGTTGCATGGGACAGAGACCTCTCCTTTTCTTCATTACCCTGCTGTTTACTGTTCTGGGGGTAAGTTTTTAGAGATACAGGCTTCAGTACAACGTGAAGCCATAGGAGAAAATATCTGCAAGAAAAGACAAATTGCTATTGGCAGCAGTCACTAAAATAGAGATTCCTTTTGACCCACAGGCAAGCAGAACAGTTGATTTCCATTTGAACCAGGTGAGGGGAAAGGGGACTTTTTTGTATTTTCTGATAAGAACATGAATAATAAGCTTTAATGTCTGCATTTGACCTTTAATGAATGTTGACCTTCAAGTGAAATTCATTAGCAGATTAGAGATGGCTACAGTCAGTGCCTTCTCTTACTGGGCCTGCCAGGGCTTTTCTGTTCCACATGCTTTTGGCCCTCTTGAATTTGATCACTTCACTGTTTGTTTGTTTGTTTTTTCCCACTCAGGTATAGAAATTGCTACTAAAATATTCCAGAAGTCATTCATTAACAGCTAAATACAATTGTAAACTTCTGAAGGGTTAAAACTTCTTTTCTTTCATGTTTACTGCCAGTTTTAGGAAAGGTATGTTGGTGTTGCACTGTAAGTAGAAGAGTGTATGAATTCTCTGTCATTTGTTTTTGGTTTACATAGAGTACTGCAAGAGAGAGAGCTAAGCATTCTGGAGACTACTTCACTCTCCTAAGACATCTTCTTAACTATGCTTACAACAGTAATATTAATGTACCCAATGCTGAAGTTCTTCTCAATAATGAAATTGACTGGCTTAAGAGGATTAGGGTAAGTCTTAGGGTCAGTTTATTCCTGATAATTAGCTTTTTGCTGCTTTGTTGTAAAGTACAGTTTTAAGCTTGGTAAATGTATGTTACTTGGTGTATCCTGACTTTCTCTTAAATTGGCAGGATGAAGTAAAAAGAACAGGGGAAACAGGTGTTGAAGAAACGATTTTAGAGGGTCACCTTGGAGTAACAAAAGAGTTGTTAGCATTCCAGACACCTGAGAAGAAATACCATATTGGTTGTGAAAAAGGAGGTGCTAATCTCATTAAAGTAAGTTGAATTTTTTTGACCTGTGGAGGGTTTTTTGTCTTTGGGTGGAGTTTTTTTGAGGGGGAGAGGGAGGGTGTTTGTTTTTTTGTTACTTTTTTTTTACCCATAAATACATAAAAAGAAGCTTTGCATCTTGTGGTCCGTATCCATAAAAGTGCTTCTAATTGGAGTTCAGTGTTTTCGTTAAAAATAATTTTGAAAATTACATGTTTCATTCATAAAGTGTACTTAATGTTCTCATTCTTACTGTATTCCTTACAAACATCCCACTGGGATAGTGAGCTGGATACAGGACAGTCCTATACAGGACTGTTTTCCTTCATTATCTTGTATTGTCTTTTCTGCACACGTTCTTAATTAGTGCTATTAATGCTTATAGCAGGTTTGAACAAATGCATCACATCTGAATGCCTCTTTAATCAGGCTTGTTTCTTTGTACCTCTGATATTATACAGCAGGAATGTTGGGTTTTTTCAGCAGTAATTGATAGCTTTGTAGATAATACTGGTTTGGCAAAAGAAATCTTTCACCAATCAAGAACAGTACAGATTTATTTTTAACTTGCAGTGGGGAGGTGGGTTTGCAGGGAACCACTTTGGAATGGAGTTATTCTGTTCTAAATTTAAAAGTTCATTATGGTGTTGGTCTCAATTTTGACTCTTTTTTTTTTTTTTTTTTTTTTAAGCACCCCTGTGGTTCTCAGACATTCATTTACGTAATAACTTCTTACACTCTTATAAAATTGTGTGCACTTCTATGGTAACAGGTGATTTTTTTTTTTTTTTTCCAGGAGTTGATAGATGATTTCATCTTCCCAGCATCCAATGTTTACCTACAGTACATGAGAAATGGAGAATTGCCTGCTGAGCAGGCCATACCAGTCTGTAGTTCACCAGCTACTATTAATGCTGGCTTTGAGCTCCTAGTTGCACTTGCAGTTGGATGTGTGCGAAATCTCAAACAGATAGTAGACACGTTGACTGAAATGTATTACATAGGTACAGCAATCACTAGTATGTAATACTTTTAATTATCTATTTTCTACTTTTTAATGAATATATCATGTATAGGTTTTGGTTTATTATGCACCGAACCAAATGTTGAGCGTTTCAGTTTGTGGTTTGTGGCTGCTTTTAATGTTGCAAAATCAGGATATCAAAATCTAGAAAAATTTGTCAGTGTAGCCTTTATTTGTTCTTCTTTATGCAGTAAATGTACTGACTTGCATTACACGGTTGCATCCAAATTCCAGCCCCACTCACTTACATAGTCCTACCCTTCCTTTCCCAATCTCTGACTGCTCCCCTTTGTCCATACCAGCTTCCAGGAACCTCATTCTGTCTGTATCTTCTACTTCTGTCTCATCGTTTCAGGCTCTGCCTAACCAATCCCAGAACCTCATCAGGTATCTTTGGCTGAGTTTTAGTGCCAGTCTCTTGGTTGCTCACCTAATTTGTCATCATTGTCCACACACAGACACAGGTCCACTGTCCTGTTTCTCTTTTTAGTTCTGAACTCATTCTCTGCTTGTCATAGTCCTTTTTCAAGCATTTGTTTTGGACTTAGCACAGCTCTGCACTGAAAGAACTTTCTCCTTCTCACTGGAGAAAGATTGTAGCAATTGCAGTATGTACAAAAACTTGCCAATGTTAGTGCTTCAAAAGCTAGTAGTCAGATGAAACCTGAGCTGATTTTTCACAAGGATGGCAAAAGGCTCATACTTAACACGGATTTTTGGTGTCAGTAAAAAGATCATAAGACTTTCTTAGAAGTGAACAAACAGGAGCATATTTTTTCCAGCCCTGAGTGGCATAAGGAGACCGTTTTTGCTGTAATATTAACAGGGAAAGGGAAAAAAAAAAAACACCTCAACAACAACAATAAATGAAAATACAAACACCATCAAACCAAGCAAACCCATGCTCATGTGTGGGAGGAAAGGCTGGGAGAGCTGGGGTTGTTCAGCCTGGAGAAGAGAAGGCTCCAGAGGTACCTTATTGTGACCTCCGTTACTTAAATGTGGCTTATAAGAAAGATGGAGAGAGACTTTTCTACCAGGGCCTGTAGTTACAGGACGAGGGGCATTGATTTTAAACTGAGAGAGTAGATTTGTGTTGGACACGAGAAATTCTTCACCATGAGAGTGCTGAGATGCTGGAGCAGATTGCCCAGAGAAGTTGTGGATGCCCCATCCCTGAAAGTGTTCAAGGCCAGGTTGGGTGGGGCCCTGAGCAACCTGGTCTGGTGGAAGCCCATGGCAGGGGTTTGGATCTAAAAGATCTTTAAAAGTGCCTTCCAGCCCAAATCATTGTGTGATGTAACAGAATGTTTAAACTCAGAGACTTCTGCAAAACTGTGAGCAACTAAAAACAGTATCCCAAGGAGAGGGAATTGTCCACTACCCCTCACAGTGACAGTGCTACTTGCTCGGAGGGTGCTTTCAGTGAGTCATTTGAGGTTTATCAATCTCTCCCTGTTTGATTCCATCTCAATAAATTAAAAGGGCAGCATTATGGTGTTCCCCTCTGCCTCATTCTTTTTTCTTCATCCTTTTCTATTGGGAAGTAATGTATTGTCACTTCACAATTAGAAGGATTTCATTACATTTCCTTCCACTCCAGTATTTAATAAGCACAATACAACACCACATCTCTGTGGTATGTCAGACAGAAGAGACAACACATGGATGAACTTTGCATGCTCTGTGATTCATATACCAAGTTTGCTTGTAAACATGCATGCTCTCTTATGTCAGAATCTTTTGTGTTAAAACTACAGGACTACAGGTTAGCTAGGAAATTGTGGTCATAAATGTACTCTGAAGAGATGTGATACATACTTTTTCCTCCTGAGTCTTCTCTCTCGGATCCCTCACAAGTCATAGAGATAGCACTTCATGAAACTGTTTTCCATCCTGGCAATGGAAAGTGAGGCTTAAGTGAAATACTGTGACTTTAAAAGGATTATAAATTTTTAAAAGGCTTATAAATTGGTTATATATTCTAGATTCATTCAGCTGAATTCTTCAGCTAAGAAGCATGGTGTCATTGAGGAAAGACTCCTGTTTCATATCTGAATGGACTGAATTTTTGCTTGGATGCCTCTTTAGTTGTGCAATAGAAGAAAAGGATGTAATGTTAAGATTGCAGATAGAACTATCCTTCGTAGGAAGTTGTGTTGATTTTAGCAATTAAGTTTTCTGATGAAACATTTCTTTTAATAAACTGCAGTGTGATATAGGCTAATAACAATTCTATGCAACTGCTCTTTATACTGCATTGATATTCTCTTTATTTTATAACAAAATAGTTCCCTAATCATATGCTGCTTTTTTCTTTTAGCTTGTGAAGCTCTTACAGAATGGGAATATCTACCACCTGTTGGGCCTCGACCACCAAAGGGATTTGTAGGGCTAAAAAATGCTGGTGCCACTTGTTACATGAATTCCGTCATTCAGCAGCTGTACATGATTCCAGCCATCAGGAATGGGATTCTTGCCATAGAAGGCACAGGCAGTGATGTAGATGATGACATGTCTGGGGATGAAAAGCAGGACAACGAGGTAAATTTAGTTATGTACAACTGGCTTATCTTTAACTAGTAATTCTTTTTTAATGGAAAGGTTTTAACAAATTTCAGTTGTTAATCAGTCACTGATTTCCACTTATAACAGTGGGGAAAATAGCATAATATGTCTTACTTGAGTAGGCCAGAGGGGCAGTTCAGAAGATCCAAGTAGCCGGGTTTTCAGAGTTCCTCCTCATGGATCTGCGCTGGAGAGCAACGTGTCTTTGATTT
Source organism: Lophotriccus pileatus (assembly GCA_035583135.1). Lineage (NCBI taxonomy): Eukaryota > Metazoa > Chordata > Aves > Passeriformes > Tyrannidae > Lophotriccus > Lophotriccus pileatus. The sequence goes on from JAWWES010000001.1 coordinate 108,944,965, forward strand.
CTGCCACCAGAACACTGTTAATGCATACAAAGACAGTATTTGTTTTTTCATCTGAGAGTATATAATGGCACAAATTTTCTTCTGCTTTTCAGAGCAATGTTGACCCACGAGATGATGTGTTTGGGTACCCACATCAGTATGAAGACAAACCAGCACTGAGTAAAACAGAAGATAGGAAAGAGTACAATATTGGAGTTTTGAGGCATCTTCAAGTAATTTTTGGTCATTTAGCAGCTTCCAGGCTACAGTACTATGTACCAAGAGGGTTTTGGAAACAATTTAGGTAAGTAGAAGATTTAGTATTGATGTTTGCTTACTGGATCAGTAGAAGAAATGGTGGTGATGTGAAGCATGTGTGATTTACAGTGATGTAAAGTGTAAATTAGCAGAACTTGTGCAGCACTGTATTTGTTACCCCACCTTTTCACCTTTCTGTAAAAGTCTGCTAATAAACCAAAGTTTACAGCAGGATGGTTATTTTGAATTTTAGCAGTCCTTGACCTTGATATTGAGGCTTTGAATTAAGTGTAAAGTTACACAAAGAAGCTTTTTTTTTACTTACCAGAAAGTATCAGGGATAGAGTACTACATCAAAAACCAGTGAATAGTTTCTCTCAGTAAGAAGGGATTGATAGCTTGAGTAATAATTTTTTTTTTAAAAAAGCAATTATTGAAGAACAAAACAAAAAATATTTGACAAGAATATGCTTTTATTTTCAGACTTTGGGGTGAACCTGTAAATCTACGTGAACAACATGATGCTTTAGAATTTTTTAATTCCTTGGTGGACAGTTTAGATGAAGCTTTAAAAGCTTTGGGCCATCCAGCAATGTTAAGTAAAGTTTTAGGAGGGTCCTTCGCTGACCAGAAGATTTGTCAAGGATGCCCACATCGGTAAGTGTTTAAGATTTTTCTCTATTTTTTACAGAAAAATCACCTATGTTTGTGTTCTTATATTAGAGTCAAGAGTGGGGTTTTTGTGTGGTTTGGGTGTTGGATTTTTTTTTTTAAAGCTAATAGCCTTTGCTGCCTTATTTTTTTATAGCCTTAATTTGTGCTCAAGTGTCTTGAACTACTGAATTATTATTGCTTCTACCTTACAGATTGTATGTGAAGCATTGTGTGTTATGAGGGCAGAAAAAGATAATGCTTTTTCATGTTAAAAGTGAAACCACTTTAGGGACCAAATGCGATGTAGAAAATTTTAAGACCTGTCCAACAACGGTCGGTGTCTTCAGCCTTCCAATCCTGTGTGTTTAGAGCTGACCCAAGTGTGAGTCTTTAGTTCCAATGAGCAAAACTCTGTTCATACTCACTGTGTAACCTGCAATTAAGGGGAATGGTGTAGAACGATTATCTTTTTTCTTAAGGCTTCTGCTGTATTTGTATTTAAATGTGAATACTGAAATTCAGCTTTGTACAGGGTATGTAAAACCACACCCATACCAAATCTGACTGCAAGTCTGTAGCTCACTGATGATGGTGATTAGTGAAGGGATAGAAGTGGACATTGTAAAGTTGTAATTCCCTAGATTTTTTCATCTATCCCTCTATATCCCATCATATATGGTTAAAATGCATGCAAGATTCGGGATGGCCGAATGATGAACTTGGGTTTTTTCAGCAATTGCTTTTATATTATTATGTTTGATTTCATTTCACTATCAGTTTGCCCTCTTACTGTTCAGATCATGTGTGATTCTTAAACAATACAGATCTCTGCACATTACCATTGCAAATTCTCTTTATTGTGAAAGTTTACTATTTACCTTTTACTTACTTGCCTTCAGTTAGCAATTAAAATACAAAGAAAAAAATTATACAAATGGGTTTTACTGTGGTAATCTTTCAGCTTCAGTTGAGCTCATATGTGAATTAGAAGAATTTATAAGTGGCACATCTTCAGTTTCATGGGTTAAAATGTGTGACTAGAATTAAGTTGAAAATATTGCAGGATACTGAAAGCACTGATTTTACTTTATATGCAGTGGGTAATTAAATGGCAAATACAGATGTGAAGCAACAAGAGTTACTATTCATTCCTGTTATTATGTACTATCCTAGTATTGCCTATCTTTTTGGAACTCTACTGGATTTGCATGATTTGTCTTATTAATAAAAATGTAACCCTGATTGTAGTTTAGGGAGGAGAAAACTGATGATAAGTAAACTGTGGATTTGGCTATGGCAAATTAACAGCATTTCTGTATTTTGTAAGTTATTTAATAGATGAGTGTACATTACTGTTGGTAGAAGTGTTTCTAAATATTTATTTATTCATCCTTGAATGCTCCATTGCATATCAGAGAAACAAGCCCTTCAGGATTATGTTGGAATAGATGCTACTTTTTAAATTTATTCATCACTTCTTTATCTTTAAAAAACAAAAACTTACTTCCAAGATGTATCAACTGGTTGTCTCTCAAGCATTGCTGGTTCATTGCTAGACATTTGTTTGAAGGTTATATTAGAACACAGTACGTCAAAGGCAGTCATAAATATGCAAAGTGATTTTATGAAGACAGCTATTCATTTTTTTTTCAGATAGAAAATACAAAGGCTTTTTGTTTGTTTGCTTAATTGGAATCTGTTTTGAACTGTTGTCTTTAGATGCGATACAGTATTTGTGTTTATCAGTCTAATTTCTGTCTCTAAAGATCAGCAATGGAAAAGTGCTCTGCTCTCTGTTTTCCTACTGGCTTGGTTTGCCAAGAGTCTGTAAGGCTACTTTAGCTGCTTAAAAAAAGTGATGTGCTAAAAAATTCAACTTCCGTGATCTTTTCAGTGAGCTTGAGACATACAAGTCATTTGTATGATCTTCATAAAGTAACTATAGTTAGTGCAGATCAGAAAATACAGTGTGCACATAATGTAATGTAATTGTAGGAAGACTGCAATAAAAAAAAGAGTTCAGCTCTTTTTTTACTGCTTACACACTGTAGCACATGTAAAACAAAAATTAAGCATGTTTCTATCTTTCTCATACATTTGCCTGTTCATTGGTAGGTATGAATGTGAGGAATCCTTCACAACTCTGAATGTAGATATAAGAAATCACCAAAACCTTCTTGATTCTTTGGAACAGTACGTCAAAGGAGACTTATTGGAAGGTGCAAATGCATATCATTGTGAAAAATGCAACAAAAAGGTAATGATTCCTTATGTATTAAATTTGTGTACAGCCGTGGTGTTACAGTCGTACTAAGTTCAGTCTTTGTTTGTTTCAGTGGAAAGAAAAGGCATTCTTTGATTACTGGCTTTGGTATTTGGTGAGAGTGTATGAATGGAGACTTAAAGATCTGTTCATGTCCTCTTTTAGGTTGATACAGTGAAACGCTTGTTGATTAAGAAGTTGCCTCCAGTTCTTGCCATCCAGTTGAAACGATTTGATTATGACTGGGAAAGGGAATGTGCAATCAAATTCAATGATTATTTTGAATTTCCACGAGAACTGGACATGGAGCCTTACACAGTGGCAGGGGTAGCAAAATTGGAAGGGGACGACGTGAATCCTGAAAATCAGATAATACAAAACGAACAGTCGGAAAACGAACACTCTGGGAGCACCAAGTACAGGCTTGTGGGTGTGCTGGTGCACAGCGGCCAGGCCAGCGGCGGGCATTACTACTCCTACATCATCCAGAGGAACGGGGGAGACGGTGAGAAGAACCGGTGGTATAAATTCGACGACGGGGATGTGACAGAGTGTAAAATGGATGACGATGAAGAAATGAAAAATCAGTGTTTTGGTGGAGAATACATGGGAGAAGTGTTTGATCACATGATGAAGCGCATGTCCTACAGACGCCAGAAGAGGTGGTGGAACGCTTACATTCTTTTTTATGAACGTATGGACACAATAGACAAAGACAATGAACTAATAAAATATATTTCAGAAATAGCTATCACCACTAAACCCCATCAGATTAAAATGCCGTCAGCCATCGAGCGAAGTGTGAGGAAGCAGAACGTGCAGTTCATGCACAATCGGATGCAGTACAGCCTGGAATATTTCCAGTTCATAAAGAAGTTGCTTACTTGTAATAGTGTCTACCTAAATCCTCCTCCAGGTTAGTATGGTACTGTGATAATGATGGATTAGCTTCTTGCAAGAAGGGTTTTGATTCATGTGGTCAATATCTTGTCAAGCCAATGACAGTTTTGTGTGTTCTGCTTTGAATACTCTGTCCTCCTGGACTTCTGCAGTTAAACATCTGCTGTTGAGTTGGTCATAAGGGATAAGTTGCCGAAATATTTATCAAAAAATACTTTGATAAGCTATCAGCTATTACACAGCTTATGTACTAAGTCAAGTTAAACTGCTGAAGTTTGGGGGCTGTTCTGCTGAAAACAGTTCTCAGGGTGAGATCCTGAATTTCTGGAATCAGAGATATGTTAGAATCCAGGTACCTGTCTTACATTTTCAAATGATACATTATGGAAGATAGAGGCTGTTTTGATCAAGTTTCTTGTTCAAATTGGAACACTATGTTAGACAAAATCAGTTACATTGTTGTAAGTTGCTTTTACTTTATCTACATATGAGTATTTTGATTTTTCTTTAGGACAAGATCATCTGTTGCCTGAAGCAGAAGAAATAACTATGATTAGTATTCAGCTTGCTGCTAGATTTCTCTTCACCACAGGATTTCATACAAAGAAAATAGTCCGTGGCCCTGCTAGTGATTGGTATCATGTCTTTTAACAACACTTAAAATTTTGGAAGTTTGATGTCTGTTAAGAGATCCCATTTAGATACATATGATAGTAAAAAGTGTGTGTGGTCTGTCTTGTTTTCTCCCCTTCACAAAATATATGGTGAAGGTGCACATGAAAAGGGGGGGAAATCTGAACAGAAAATACTGGGAAGAAACTGAGCCTTAAAATAAGCTGCTGAGGTGACCAGCTTCAAAAATTCATTTTCAGACACAGCTTAAATCTGCCTTTTGTCTGTCTTGAAAAAAGAATAAGGGACTGGAAGCTGTCAGTAGTACAAAACTAACGGGTTATGTTTTCTGACAAATTCAGAATGGTTTGTTCATTGTTTGAGTAGTTTTGAACAAAGCTGGTTTGAATCCACTGTTGCAGCTTATGTTTGTATTGTTTGTGAAACATGTATATAGTCTCTGAGACCCTGTTAGCAGAGAGCTTTGTGTACATTGCTACAGGGCCTGTAATTCAAAGCCATAGTACAGCAAACAGGACAAATCTTACTCACTGCACCACAACATTTTAGTCTTTAAGCTCAGTTATTTTGTGTTCGGGGGAGAAGCGTGAGTTACTACCGGTCAAACTCAGGAGAAAACCTGTTAGTCATGGTGACCAGTAGTTTACCAGCTGCTAGTAAGTAGTTTTGCAATACATGGCAAATACACATCTCCAATAGCAACTTCCAGAGTAGCTGAGTTACTCCTGTTAAAAATTTTAAGACATCAAAAAGAGTTCAAATACTACTGCAGGAAGGAGGACAGATTCACACAAGACCCTCTCTGAAACAGATATTTTACTGTTTGGGTATTGGTGTTTTTTGGCTTGTGTGTTTTTTAGATCTGTAAATGAGAATGTGAATTCCTGTTAGGTTATATATTTAGTTACCTGCCTCATACCCAGCTCGTAAAATCCACCTTGTTTTCTGTGCTGCTCACCCTCTTCCCCACTTCGAGTACAGAGGGAAGGGTGGCTGCCAAAATAGGACTGGCTTTGAGCAGTAAGGAATTTGGGGCTGTAATGCTGCCTTAGTTCTTACAGATGACAGAATTAAAATGCTGCAGTTAAATGTTAGGTTTTTAATTGAGTGTATCTTTAATTTGTGATTGCACATAACAGAGCATCACTATAGGAAGTACAGTTTAGGTGATTGGAAGGAAGCATTAATGTCTGGGAATCACCTGTTAATGTGTGATTTCTTGAAATTCTGCAAAATAAAACATCTGCCAAATTCATTAATATCTTCATTTGGTCATCATCTCAGTTGTGGCATTTTCTGTTTCAGGTATGATGCATTGTGCATCCTCCTTCGTCACAGCAAGAATGTACGCTTTTGGTTTGCACACAACGTCCTTTTCAATGTTTCAAACCGCTTCTCGGAGTACCTTCTGGAATGCCCTAGTGCAGAAGTGAGGGGTGCATTTGCAAAACTTATAGTATTTATTGCACATTTTTCATTGCAAGACGGACCATGTCCATCACCTTTTGCCTCTCCTGGACCTTCCAGTCAGGTATTTAATCTTCTAACAGAAAGGTTTTTAAACTTAATTCTTGCTTCTTCGTTATAAACGTTTAATGCTAAATAAATCCTGGAGTAGATGCATCAGTGTTGACTGGAAGTCTCTACAGGCCATTTTGCACTACATAACATGATGTAGGTTCACCAGTTTGCAAGAGAGATGCTGTCAGAGGGGTTCAGTTTCCCCTCATTTGTAAATCTCTGTCTAAACAGTGAGAACTTTGACTTGCAAGTGTGAAATCTGCAAAATAGAAGTAGGGTTTTTTTTACTAAAGTAATGTGTAGGGAAATTAACCATTGCTTTGCATTTAGAATTTTAAACAAATAAATAAGCCCCACAAACAAGCAAACACAAATAATATAACTGAAAATCTGCAGGAGTTCCCCAAGTTTTCATCCTGTATCCTGCAACAGTAAAATTGTTAAAAATTGTAACTTTGAGGAGGAGTAGGCAGTGAGTTCCCTAGTTTTAAACATCTAGGACTGACAAGCAAACAAAAAAAAGCCTGTAACTTAACGTAATACTTGTCATAACAATGTTTTTCTTTGGACTCTATTAAAATATAAAAGATGAACCTTTTTGAGGCTTTTTTTAATCATGTTTTTAATGTCTACAGCAAGACATTTTTTATTAATCTGGTTCCACGTACCTTCTCAGAATGTCTTCACTGTTATATCCAGCTAAAGAATTTGTTTTAAGTTAAAGCTACATAGGTTTTAGCAGTGTTTTCTTTTTTGAAATATTAGAGGTACATCTGTAGAGGTGATCTGGTTGTCTAAATGTGTGAAGTTGACAGTGAAACTGCATGTGTGTTTCTTGAGTATTTCAACCAATCTGCTGTTGGAGAAAAAACTCAGTTAAAAGCTTCTCTACTTGCGTAATTTCCTGGACTTCACATGGTGTTGAGTGATAGGAGTTTCATTCCCTGTGTGTCTGTTTTGTGTGAGATACAGACTACCGAGCTGCTGCTATTTTGGAGCGTGTGTGAATCCCATACCTTTCAACCAGTTCTGTTTTCTGTCATAGCAAAAAGTATAAACTAAATAAAGCTATGTTCAACCACTGACATTAAAAGCTATGTTCAGCCACTGACATTAAACCTTTTCCTTTCAATAGGCTTATGATAACTTAAGTTTAAGTGATCACTTACTGAGAGCGGTACTAAATCTGCTAAGAAGGGAAGTATCTGAACACGGGCGCCACTTGCAGCAGTATTTCAACCTGTTTGTGATGTATGCCAATCTAGGTAAGCACATTGCACACACTTTTACTCATGGCACTGTAAGAAACTGGGTTTTTATTAATGACCCATTTACAGAGTGTAACAGTAGGAGAATCCAGTGTTCCATCCTCAGGGCAGGCTGTTATTATTATATGTCATAGAAATGCTGCCTAGAGCATCTGTCTTCCTCCAGTGTGGAGCCTGGGGCTTTAGTCTTCCTGCCACCCTTGGACAATAAACATGAGAAGCTTGGAGGAGTAAGACTGTCCTTCTGAGAGAGGGTGGGGGTAAAATTTTTAGAAGTGCTTGACCATTGCTGTTTATCAGCTGGTGCAGGAAGTTATAAGTGTGAGTTCCTGTTGGATTACTTTGGCTTAAGTGTTAATCAAGTGCATCAATCCAAATGTAGTTATGTCAGTGTTCCCACACAGGATTGACACACGCACACACAGAGTTACGGAAGTTCTTCCAAGTGGGTAAACACTTTTAAAGGAATTTAATTTCCTATCTGTAAAATTAATCTGGGCAATTGTGTTAATCCAGTTACACCTGTAATGTCTGTTGCTTTCATATACTTTGTCTACCAAAGCATTCTCTGTCAGGCAGGTTCCACCATGACCCCCAGAGTGGACTTCAAGTCATTACAGAGAAGAAAGATGCAATTCTTCTGTTCTGCCTTCTCTTTTCTTCTTTACTAGCTTTTCATAGTCAAGTCAGTACAGCTGAGGTCTCCAAGTAGGAGAGAGCACTCAGAACCCAGGGAAAATACAATTTTATTTGTGGGTCTGAGAATTATCACAATCTACCTGCAAAGATAAACCTGGAAATACAGTGCTAAGCAGTTGTGCTTGTCTTACTACTGTTTCCTGAAGGCTTCTCTCTGGATGTAGACCTCATTCAGCAAAAGCCACAATAACATCATTCCTGCAGCACCCCAAGTTCTCTGTCAAAGATTAAGTTGTCTGACATTTTGAGAAATCAAATAATATATTGTTCACGTCAAAGGAAATGAGAGATCAGTTCTACAAAGGATGTAACTACAAAACTGTCTAGCATAATCAAAACAAACCACATAAATAAAAGCTCTTAGATTCCTCCTTCTTATCAGAAAGATGGAAGGTAAGGTCCAGTTGTGTTTCAGAGTAAGAAAAAACTTGGAAATATATGAAAAATTGTGACTTTTAATCAAAATAAGAAACAGAATACAAGCTCAGAAGGGACATAGAAATTTCCTGATAAGTACTTGTGTAGAATGTGCCAGGTGTTCATGCAGTTTAAACTGGATGTATGTATGGATTTTTTGGTGGGTTTGATTTTTTGTTAGTTCTGGAGGTTTTCTCGTTGGTTTTGCTTATTTGCACTTACTGCAGAATATGGCACAGTTACAAACTTCACACATTTCTAATTGATCTATCTAGGATATGATGGGAAAATAACAAAATATACAGTGGGGGGGATGTTTACCCTATCCTGGGACTCAGAATAAAAGGATTCATTCATTGTCCAGAAGAGTGCTCTGAGGTTTTGCTAATAATGCTACTAGTGAGTTACTTTAGTGCTAATGAGCACTGTGAAGAAATTACAGTGATTTACAACTCTGCTTCAATGTGATTTTTCAGCTGAACGTAATTTTCTTGTGCATCTTTATTGATTTGATTATTTATTCCTCAGAAAGCATAAGTGCTGGTTTAATAAAACCCATCAAGTGAAAAGTTGTGAGTCATGTAAACACTGGTTATTTGTCTTCTAAAAATTTTTTTTAAAAATCAAGTATTGTCAGTGCCAGAAACATTTTTCTTTCTCCCCGCCCCTTAAAGGTGTAGCAGAGAAGACACAGCTTCTGAAACTAAATGTTCCTGCAACCTTCATGCTTGTGGCTCTGGATGAAGGACCAGGCCCTCCGATTAAATACCAGTACGCTGAACTGGGGAAGCTGTACACGGTCGTGTCACAGCTGATCCGTTGCTGCAACGTGTCATCGAGGATGCAGTCTTCTATCAACGGTACAGTGGCTTTTAAGTTTTCCTTAGATTAATTGACTGGATTAGTAAATGCCTTTTTGTGCATATTTAGCTATTATTCGTAAAGTGGATTAGCTGGAAAAATGTTTTTCCTTTTGTGTTTTAGCAACTCCTTTCATTTAAAGGCAGAAATTTGTTTGTCATAAGCAAAACTGATTTGCTATACTAAAAAGCTCAGGACAGAAATCTGTTCTGTATTTTATGCTGCTTTGGTCATTCCTTAAAGATGCAGGAAGACTGATTCATAAAGCAGGAGGTTGTTGATTACAAAATAATAATGGTTTTAGACTAGTTTAAGCATATAGGAAGAGTTGCATAAAGATACTTTTATTGCGAGTAGGCAATAAAACGTAGGTTATAAAAATAATCTGTACAGGAAAACCACCATAGAAGACTCTGAGATAGCTCATAATACTTATCATGAAGAGATGTTTCATTGTTGTGGGTAGTTCTTGAATATGATTTGGTGCTTGTTCACACTCAAGACGACAAACAGAAGTCAGCACTTTAATTTATAAAAGATAAAGAATCAGTTAGAAATTGATTAACCACAGTATAAGTCATTAATATCTCCAGTGGCTGAATAGAGTGCAGTTATTTTTGAGAAATGGTTACAGAATATTGGGCCATGTGGACTTTATAGCCTGTATATGTACATGTTCTGTTAAGCATATTTTAGAAAACCTAATTAGAAATCTGTGGAGAAGCTATTTAATGTTGAACTCATTACAGCTTGATGTGTCAGGCTATAAAGTCAATAGGCTAGAATGTGCTATAGTGAGATTAATGAACTGAAAATTTTACTGTGCTATAATAAGCTTCAGAATCATTTGGCAGTTTTGATTGGGTTTGTTTCCAGAGCATTATTTGAAGCTTACACTGAAAAGATATTCCACCTATGAGAAATAATTGTATATTGACTGTATTCATTCATGACACTGTACTGAAAAAAATTTACTTTGTCTGAACATTACTTTAATTACTAATTATTATTGCTGTTTGAAGAATATAGTTATTTTTTGCTTAAGCATATTAAGATAGAAAAGTTCTTCCTTGGACTTCTGGGCGTCTTCAAACAATAACTTTCCTTACACAAAACAAAGCTTACTAAATAAGATCCATTAGTTTTTATTCTTTCAAGAATATATTACTTCTGTATACTCCAGAGGTTGAGATGGGACTGTTCTGACATAGATTCCTCTGAACACTTTTGCATTTTCTGGTGGAGTAAATAGATGCTGTGTCCTTAAAATGTGACAGATTTGGGCTGTGTTACACAAGCAGTGAAGCAGATAAATTCAGGAGATAAGAGGATTTCACTGAGGAAAACTCAGTGACTTTTCCTCTGGCATATGAACATGTCTCCAGCTGTTCTGCTTTGATTGTCACTGCATAATCTTATCAAAGAGGGAGAAGTAGCTCTCTCAGACAGCAAGTGTCAGGCTTCACAATCATGAAAATTAGTTATTTCATACCATATTTTTTTCAAAGAAAGTCAGCTGTAAAGGGAGGATTTGTGCTTTTTCTCCATCTATTGTTTTTTGATGAGTTAGACCAATTTATATTTTGAAGTGCACTTGAAAGTACTTCAGTACCTTTTAATCTGTAATAACTGTTTGTTCTAGGTAATCCCCCACTTGCCAACCCTTATGGTGATCCTAATTTGTCTCAGCCTATAATGGCACTTCAGCAGAACGTAGCAGACATTCTGTTTGTGAGAACTAGTTATGTGAAGAAAATCATTGAAGACTGCAGCAACTCTGAAGAGACCATCAAGTTGCTTCGTTTCTGCTGTTGGGAGAATCCTCAGTTCTCTTCCACAGTCCTCAGTGAACTACTTTGGCAGGTAAAAATAAAAAGCCAGGAGAAAGATGGGAATATAAATGTGTATGATGTAAGATTCTGTACTTAGAGATGAGTGTGGTATTGAATACTGAACGGGTGCTTGGCAAATAAATGTTCCTTAAGATGGCATCCTCTGACACTATTTACACTCTTATGTCTGTACATCACATTGAAGTGCTAAGAGAAGTCCTTTTATGAGTTTAGGAAAGCAATCAGCCTTTAATGAGTCAGGAATGCTGTGTTAAGGATTGAAAGTAGACTGTGGTGGTCTTTATTTATTCCAAAAGCATCACCTAAAGACTTTCTGTTATTATTCATGAAAGAACTTCTTAGATTATGTGGAAAGATAGAAGATTCTTAAGATCTCCCTTGTATTTATTTCAAGTATGTTCTGAAGGTTCTCTTTTACAAGTTTGCAGAACATACTTGGCTTCAAACTCAGCAAAGAAATGTAACATTACAGCAAGGTCTGTGTTATATTTCTAATCTCTGTGAGGGCAGTCACACTTTTCCAGTCCCAATAAAATTTTTGGCTTCTGTTAGCACATCTTTATATTTACCATTTCCCCTCCACCCCACCTGTAAACACCACATTTTAATATGTCCTTTTGTTTGGCGCTTGAAAGAGTCATAATAAAAATCACGTTAATGATATTTTGCTAGCCATATATTTTATGTTTTAGGATAACCTTTGAAGGTAACCTTAGAACACATTGCCTAAAAGTAGCAATACCAGTGCAAAATGCCATTTTTCAATTTTGTTTTTCTGAAGATCTTTTTAAAGGTAGTTTCTTCAGCATCTCACACTTGGGGCTTCAGATCAATGGTATGAGAAAGTCATGAGGAAACATTTTGTCCTTTATATAACTTAATATATTTGAAAACAAAACAAATATTGAACCGAACCACAACCCCCAAAATTCCTGCCACGATCAACGCTTTTTGGAAAAGTCTTGTATCTTGAGATATCCTTTAAATTACAAAAAAAAATCACTTCAAATTAATTGTGTTCTTGTACTGCATGATGTAAGCTTCAGTGCTTTGAGAAATGCTTTCTTATGTTCTCTGCATTTTCCCTTTTTAAGGTTGCATATTCATATACATACGAGCTTCGACCTTATTTGGATCTGCTTCTGCAAATCCTGCTAATTGAGGACTCCTGGCAAACTCACAGGTCAGTATTTACCTGTCTTTTTATAATTCAGTATTGGTTTGTGCAGATTGTTTGTCCAATAGTTCTCTTGCTAATCCGTTAAGAGGTTTGTTTTAAATAGATCCTAAATCAAAACATGCAAATAAAGCATTTTTTCTTGTTTTTATCACAAATTTTGAGATCAGTTCTATTTTTCACTTTGACCTTCCTTACAATTGAGAAATTTGTGCGGTTCTGTAAAGCAAAGATTTTTCTAGTTTTTATATGTCTACAGAATAAAGCTTTTCAAAGTTGAGATTAAAAAAAAGTAATTATTGAAAATACCATTTGTGAGAATAGTCCATTTTTCAAAGGTTTTACATAAAAGACATAGGTGAGATACCACAAAATAAATGTCATCAACATGCTACCTGTCAGTATTTCAAAGTGTCACTGTTTCATAATAAGTGGTTATAGGTAGTATTGGATTTACTAAATAATTTCCAACTGTGTCTCATAGGACATTTAAAATACTTGGAGTAAGGGCACACTTGCTGCGTGCAGTAGAGGTATGGGAGTGGACTCCTGTCCTTAACCTGTGGAATTAGACTGCTCCTTTAGGATGTTATCAGTTGCCAGGCCTTAGTTTAGAAGGGAGAATTCCTTCTTTTTCTTTAGAGGAATTACATTTTAGGAAAGTGACAGAAATACCCTTTACACAAAGGCTTTCCAGTTTTGCATATATGTGTGTATGTAATGCACATATGCAATTTGCTTTTATTTTCTTCTTGATGAACAAATACTTCCGTAAGATGTGTCTTAAGTCCACAGAATGATGGAGGATGGCCATACTTAAGTGGATATGAAGTAAAATAGTCTATTTTTAGGGTTGAACTGCAGGTGAGAAATCAGTAAATGGTTATTGTGGATAATGCTGCATTTAAAACAACAGGGTATGAAGGGGGTTGAATGTTGTAGTGTGGCTTCCCTGGAAAAGCACATCACTCCATGTTCAAGACTGCAGTCTCAGGAGTAGCACTGTTGTATGGAACTGTGTCAGGCTTCAGCAGAGGGGTATTAAATGGCCAGCTGCAGTCATCCACTGACTGAAATACTGGTTCTGTGCTGTTCTTGGTTTTGCTGTGATGATCAGAGAGTGTAAATGATCTTTGTCTTCTCTTTAAAAAGAACAAACAACACAGCAAACCACCACCAAACAAACAGCGAAACTGTCCATGGTAAATGGGGTCTTGTAACTCCTGGAACACAAACATCATTTGACCTCAGTCAGCATGTGCGTCCCTCGGTGCTCCTCCTCTTCTGGCACTGCCAGGGCGCTGCTGCCGTTCCTTGGCATCAGACCCACACTCTTAAATTTCTCTTGATTTGACAAGTTCAAGTGCTGAGTTTGGGATAATAATGTTCCAAGTGCCGTTAAGTTAAAATAGCTGAAGTAAAGCTGGTCGTGGCTTTCGGATGGAGCCTGGGCTGACGGCTGCCTGCAGTCTATTCACTGCCTGTGCCAGGGCTGTGAGGAAAGAGGGCAGTTGCTTTTCCTACCATGAGTGTAGCTCTTTAAGACTTCCTTTTCAGAGCCAAAAATATGTCAGTTCTCAGTTTTTGCCCAGTTTCAGGGTGGCACTTAATTCCCCTTCCCCCTTGTTTGAGAGCAGAAGGCACAGAAACTGGGCATAGTTCCAGGGAATGCCCCAGTCCCTTTTTCCCAGGCACAAATATGTACCAGTTCCTCTTGAGAGGAACTGCATGTAAAATAGTGCATCTTTGAGAAGCATTACTAAGTGTAAGTAACCATTCTGTTGAGGATTTAACTGTTCCAGTTCTGGAAGGAGTGTAAGGGTTAACAGGCCTGTTTTGTAAATGCAGTAGATACTTTTAAAATAAGTAATAAGAATTAACCAGTTACAGTTGATTACTGTAATTAGAATTAATCATACTTACATTTTTTTATATATATATATATCTTGTTCTGTTAGTTTAAATACTACCAAACATGCTAAAAATGTTACTTATATGATAGTAAGTTTGTCTTCTGATTTTAAAAATCCTCTTGACTAACACCACAAGCTGTCCCTCTTATAATTACAATGTAAATGGAGCCTTAATTCAAACATTAAAACTCTTTAACACTTGAAGTGTTGTTGTTGTTTTGGTTTGTTTGTTTGTAGGATTCACAATGCACTTAAGGGAATCCCAGATGACAGGGATGGACTATTTGACACCATTCAGCGCTCGAAGAACCATTATCAGAAAAGAGCTTACCAGTGTATAAAGTGCATGGTAGCTCTCTTCAGCAACTGTCCTGTAGCTTACCAGATCCTTCAGGTGATACTTTTCATTCTGTTTCTTGCTGGTTTTTTCCTAGTTCTGTGGTTTTTAACATTTAAAAAAGTAAACTATTAAAAAAACAAACCCTACTATTATTTGTTTTTTATCACTTTGATGAAATTGCAACTTTGAAATTCAGCTCATTTGAACCTTCCTGTATCAGAAAGTCAGTGTATGAGAATGAAAGCAATTTGTTTAAATTCACACTCATGATCTGTGATGCAGCTGCAAATCCACAGACTTCATTTCAATTCTGAAGTTTTCTTTGTGCAGAAAAGGATATCTGGGGACTCTTTCAAAGCAGCAGCAAATAGCTGATGTATAGGAAAGGAAAATTGTTTCTCTTTTCAAGATTAAAGGAAATAGCTCTGAATTGTTCCTTTTCCACCTGCAGAGCAATGGAGATTTGAAGAGAAAATGGACCTGGGCAGTAGAATGGCTTGGAGATGAGCTTGAGCGTAGACCATACACTGGCAATCCCCAATACACCTACAACAACTGGTCTCCACCAATACAGAGCAATGAGACATCAAATGGCTACTTCCTAGAGAGGTCACACAGTGCTAGAATGACTCTTGCAAAGGCTTGTGAACTCTGCCCAGAGGAGGTAAAGAACTAATTTTACTTCAGTAAAAATTTGAGTAAAATGCTTCTGAAACAATTAACCTTAGCAACAGTCTCTGGTCATTGAAGAAGTAACAGATTTCATAAGTGTTTTCTAAATACAGCTTTATATTTTTGTTGACTTCAGTTACGTATTCCCATGCATTTTTTTTTCAGCTTTCATTACTGTCTCTATAGGCATCTGTCACTTGGAGAATTAGCAGTATGGAACTGGAATTGAACATTTAAAGTAGATTACAAATGGGTCTGTATTTCCAGTAATATGTTGACGAGGGGAATTTTTATGTAGTACAGTACAAGCTGTAGGTGACACTGTGGAGTGGAATTTTTCTCCAACAATGACTTCCACGTAGGATTTGTTCTGGATAGAATAATTGTAATATTTTTTACATAAGTAAATTAAATTTTTTTTTTCAAACTTTAGGAACCAGATGATCCTGATGCCCCAGATGAACATGAGTCTTCTCCACCTGAAGATGCCCCACTGTATCCCCATTCACCTGGTTCCCAGTATCAACAGGTAAAAGCTCTGAGTTGAACCATTTATTCAGAGTTTCAGGTTTGGGGTTTTTTTTAGCATTTGTGGTAACTTAAATTATAGGCATTTAGCCAGAAGCATATTACTGTCAAATATCACCCTTGGAGGAATAAAGATAAAGGTACATCTCCATTTTGCCAGGAGCAGTTACACCGTCAGATCTTCAGATGAGAATTTTATCAGATCAGGGATTAATCATCCACAGAAAGACCAGAGGGACTGATGTCACCACAGTGACTGAATTAGATTCTGTCATATTTATTGACATTGATAATATTTAGTGAGTTGCCTTCTTGTTTTCAAATACAAAACCAAGCCTCAAAGCCTGAATTTCAGTTTGGATAGTTGGAAGGCTTTTGGAAAAAAAGCAGATGGCTTTGTGCTATGAACACTGATCTCTAAATCTTAAGTAAATACAAAATCTAAATCTGCTTTTATGTTAAATGCCTGCTTTGTTAATATTTTCCGGTGGAAAGACAGATCTGAAAGAAATCCTTACCAGGGTTTTTTTTAATTGAATTGACTAATTACTAGATCCCACACTTAGTTGCCATTTTTTGTTCCACTTCATTTTATATATTCCAAATCTGCTAATTTAATTTCCTTTCCTGCCCAAATCCGTTTTCCCCTCCATCTTGCTTTCCTTACTTGATGTTCTCAGCAAAGCAGTTGGTAAGTCATGCAGATTTTCCCACTCCCTCTGAGCTCCCAAGTTCAGACACATTCTGTAACCTCACCGTTATCCGTGTGATGTGTTCACTTTCTTGCAAGAGATGGCATTTCTCACTAACACACACAATCCTCATATTCCCAGTTTCTCCACAAACTCTGCAAAACAGTAGATAAATGAGGTGTTTTTGTTGGCCAGATCTATGTATGACTTCTTAAATTGGGGCAGAACATCTGCAGAAAACTGCTGGTCTAGATTTCATTCAGTTTTGTAACACAATTTCCCCCTTAAAAATTATAAGTATGCTGCATAAATATAGGTATGCTTTTTCCATTGTTTTAGGGAAAAAAATCAAGCTGGTTGAATCTATTAATAAAACATGCACAGTTTAATGTGGCAGCACGTGGGCAACCTCTCTTCATCTCCTTTTCTTTCTTTCTTGCTGCTTTTGCTTTGCATGTAACTGTTTGTTATTCAAAAGCTGAGATTGCTATTTCAGCTGATCTCGTACCTTTACAAGTGGAATGTTTGTTTGCCTTCTGTGTAAATCAGAAAGGTAAGTGAAAGGTGTGGATCAGAGGAATGAAGCTGGGATGTGTGTCCACACAGATATTGCCACAGGAGGAGCTCAGTGTGCTTGAGGGTACAGTTCAGTGGAATGAATGGAAAGGGGGAAAAGCAACGAGTGAGGAAACAGCCCACAAGCTTCAAGCCCCTTCAAAATGTTTCTGTTTGCTTGCAGAATAATCACGTGCATGGACAGCCATATACGGGCCCAGCAGCACATCATATGAACAACCCTCAGCGAACTGGCCAACGAGCACAAGAAAACTATGAAGGCAGTGAAGAAGTTTCCCCGCCTCAGACAAAAGATTAGTGAAATGCACATAATCAAATTAACTTGCTCCATCAAGACTGTGCACCCAGGCCTTACAGTCCAACCTTTCTGTGTCTGGCTAATATTTAAAACTAGAAAAACTATTCCTAATCAACATGGAGTGGAGAGTCTATTCACTGTCTTATCTGCAGAAAATTTGCTGTCAATATATAACCCGCCTGCAGTGGAAAGTGTATAGTGTTTTGTAATAAATGGCCTGATGCTAATGTGTAAATGGCAAAGGTGTATATAGTATATTAATGTTTGACTGTTAATTCTTGAGCAAGAAACATTTTTTTTTGTCTTGATGAGACTCACAGATCTACAAAAACAAAAAAATAATTTCTTGATATATCTGCTGCGCTCTGCAACCAGTGTTGCCTGCCTCATGGCAGTTGGATCAACTCCTTTACGAAAAAGCCTATCCATGTCAACCACAAAAATAGTTTCATGTTAATTCTTTGCCACTGGAGTCGATTTTACTATGAGCAACGTAATGGCTGGTAACCTTTTAATTATTTGGTTGATGTGGAAAATTGGTGATGTAACATTGTTTCTAGATCTTTTTTCATTGCCTTTTTCATTCTGGTATTAGGTTAATCACTTTGAAGCTATAGTTATGCTGTAACATTTAGCATGGCTTCACACCAAGTTAGTGTAGCCAATGAGGGGAAACAAAAAAAAACAAAAAAAACAAAAACAAACGTGACAGCAGTTGTCCCAATGTGACAACTGCATTGCTCAGAACTTTTTCTTCTTACACCTAGACTATAAAATGGGGAGGGAAAACGTGACAAACAAGTGGTTTTCAGTTTCACATAAGTTCCTCACATCTGATGTTTGACAGTTCTCTCTCTGGGTGGGATAAAGAACACTTAGTTTTCAGTAATAGGAATTTAAAAGATTTAAAACAAATATGCAAAAATTTGCTATGCCAGGATGCCTGGAGCATAATAGACTGTATTTGGTGTGCTTGTTTTGTTTCTTTGGTAGAGCTTATTAGATAAACTTCTAACACTTTCCTTCTACTGCATCCCAGTGAAGTGGAAGTCAACAAAATCACAGAGTACTTGTGAGTGCCACTGCACCAAGTTAACTTGCTGGTTTTCTGCTCGTTCACAGTTCTACTTGAAAGCGAGAATTGTCTTAGCTCTTTATCCATTATACAGAAAATCTTAACATTAGAAGCAGGGTTTAAAGA
Source organism: Lophotriccus pileatus (assembly GCA_035583135.1). Classification (NCBI taxonomy): domain Eukaryota; kingdom Metazoa; phylum Chordata; class Aves; order Passeriformes; family Tyrannidae; genus Lophotriccus; species Lophotriccus pileatus. The sequence continues at coordinate 108,963,668 of JAWWES010000001.1, forward strand.
TAAAAGAAACTACTGGTTAGTCAAATACAATTCTGAGGTATCTCTATTCCAGAATAAACATTTGTTTAAAGACTTAAAGAAACGCATCAGTAAATACTGTATTTAAATGAAAATTGGTAACTTGAATGTGTGTAATTTTTTTGGAACCTGTCTAAAAACCAAATACCCCTGCAAAACAGATACAGCCCACCCTATACTATTTAAATATTTTGCTGTTTTATTTTATAGAAATTATTTTGCTGAATTCACAAATAGATTTGATTTAAGAAGAATGTTTTGTCCTGTGGTGTGTGTTGTTTTTTGGGGTTTTGTTTTTTAATGGACTGCACAGAAAGGTGAATTCTGTGCAGTGGCACTATGCTGAATTCTGGAACAACAGTCACATTGAGATTCTGTGCACAAAAAGAAAAAAAAAATTTGGCCCTTAAGAATAAAATAATCAGGACAATTACACTGTAAAAGTTTCTTAATGTGATTTATCTTGTACTTTTTGTATGTTTTTATATATACATATATATATTTAAGAGCACAAGCTTGATGGTGTTTTTTACAAATGAGTTGATAGAAACAGCTGCTTATCAAATTAAAGGTCTGTAGTTTTGAAATGAACAATGGCAAATCCAGTTGCAAGTGCATTCTTAGGCATTTAGTGTAACAAGGGAGGGACACAGAAGATTTTTGAATATGCTGTGTAGTGATGATCACTTTTATGCTTCCATGTTTTTCCTAGTGCTCAAGTTAATTCAGATTTTTTCATAGTTTTTTAGTAACACCATTTTACCTGGACTTAGTAAATTTGAATAAAGTGTTCCCAGTTATGTTTGGGAATGCTTGTTGGAGGTTTTAACTAAAAAAAAAAGACAAAAAATTCTACCCTGAGTTCTCAAGTTGAAATAATTCATATTTATTTGGACCAGTAATTGTTAAACAAGCCATCTCAGAGGCAATTATTACATATTTTTTACTATATAGGTAAAATATATAATGTGCTAGTTCAGCCTTGCCAAATGTGTTTGCTTTTAATAGTGCAATGATTGTAGAGACATGTCAAACCTGTGACACTTTAAGGCTGTGGCTTTCTTCAGCCATACCCACCCCTGTCCCTGAACTGGGAATGGCTGCAGTGGCAGTTACTTTTTTTCAGGCAGCAAATTGAGAACATTGTGCATCTTTGTGACATGAAGGAGGATAAGCCCGTCTTGTTTGCTGCAGCTGCTGCTTTTAGAACAGGTGTAAGGTGCAATGTTTTCTTCACTCTGGGCAAAACAACTTTGAATTGTACTTAACAAATACTGTACAGGCAAAAAGTTTGATATGCATGTTACTGGTGCAGCATCTTGGCAGGTGATTTTCAGGCGACACACCTGGTGATACCTCGTTGGTGATGGCACACACTTTAAAGCAGTCCTCAAAGTGCCTAAAGATTTAACTCCCCCTCAGCAATTTCAGTCCTGTTTTTCTGTTCAGAACAGTTTCTAGGGAATCTCTGGTCTTCCATAAAACGAGCCAATAAATAGTGAGGCAATTGCTCGTGTTCCTGGCAGTGTAACATGGAATACATAGAAACTGGAAATCCATAGGTGATGTTAAATGGGGTTTAATGTGTAGTTTGACCCTTACTACTGCTCTTGTACATTTGGACTGTGGTTGTTTAGTGAGTAAAATAAGCTTTTTAACACTTGCCACTTGTCAGTGTTAAAAGTAGTACAGCCATATATATAAAAGGAATTCAGTCACTGTTGGTGTATCAGTAAATGTACTACGTTTCAATCACAGAGTTGGTCACCTGCACCTGTGTTACCCCTTTGACAAGGAGATGCTCAGGGTTCAGTCAGAGCTTGTTTGTCCTGCAGGATCTGATCTCGTGGTGATGGACAAGCAGAACAGGACTCTGCTTGACTTGGAATTTTTCAATTTTTCACATTATTCTCCCTGCTGACTGCCAGCTCTGAAAATCTGAGTTCTCTATTTTTCAGGCTGGTGTATCTTGCTGAAATGGAGCCAGAAAGAAAATAAATTCCCAAATGACATTTCTCTTTTTTTTTTTTTTTCCAAAGTGAAACTGCAGACAACATCAGAGATTTGTGTTATCATAATTGCTGTTATGCCTTCTCAGCCACTTTGTTGTGCCTAGCTTGTGTGTTTTAGCATATGTATCATGAAAAAGCACTTATGGTTCCAAAACTTCCTATATATTTCCTGAGTTCCAGGAGAGAATGAGATTAGCCATTCTGCCAAAGCTAAAATGGGCAAAAATTGGCTGCTGTAGCAATTTACTCCGGTTTTGGTTTCAATAAATTTTGTCTACCTCTGAGTCTTTTGCCAGAAATGAATAGGCTGATAAACTGTGTCAGGCAAAGTGGCTCAATGTTTTTGTTGGTGTGAGTTGCAGTTACTGGGTGTTGCAGAGAGGCTTTTGATGCAATGGATTTAACTTCAAATGAAAGCTAAAGACTGACTGTAGAAATTAGGGGGAAAAGTGGCGTGTTAGTAAATTTGCAGAGTAACCAATTAAGTGTTTAAATATCTTAACTTTGTTAGTCCACACTTGCAAATCCACATTGAAAGCAAATTCCTCCCAGTGAGGAAAGACCTACACTGTAATTTTTGGGAGGGTGAGATGCTGATTCTGACCTCACATTCCTTAAGATAGGTGAGGGAGTTTCCCTTTTGTGGCGCAGCTTCAACACAGTGTAATCAGGACAACAGTAGTTTTGGCTCCCCATCTTCTTACTTCCCATGCTCCCCATCGTGTTCATGATACCATTTTTTTCACAGCCATGAGGTCTTGGGAATAAAGTCCTGCCTTCTATAGAGCCAGGCAAGCCAGGCTTTCTGGGAGCAGTGGGAGCTGTCTTGTACATGCTGTGTGCTGCACAGTGGTGCTGCAGGAACAGAGCAAGGGGAGAGGAACCCAGCTGCTTCCTCCTGCAGGATTTCTGATCCTCTTCCAGGTGGTCTCATGAAGAGGACAACAGCAAAGCCTCCCTTTCAGGCTCAGTGCAGTGTCTCCTGGTTTGCAGCTGGGCTCAGAGTACACTGGAGCAGGGACCTCCTTGTGTGTGCCCTCCATGGCAGGGTGTCCATGTCCCTGCTTTCTCGTGGTCTTCAGGGATTGCCATGTCAGTTCAGTCACTTACACTGGGACTTGCCCTCTGTTCCAGCCTGGACAGCTCTGCTGGGCTGGAAGGGCTTTAACCAACCCCAGCACTGTCACTTTTTACGCTGTGGAGCTTCGTAAGGTTCACACCATAAATGCCCCTTTATTTCTGAGTCGGCTCCCTCAGGGTGCCTGTTTTAAAGTGTCCAGTAGCCATTCCTTTGTCCTTTTCTACCAGAGCAGCTGCTCAGTCCCACCCCTGCAGTGTGTGTTAGGGTAGGCTGCTCATGGAAGTGTGTTGATGTAGTTTCCAGCTGTTAAATTCGGAGATCCTCATCCAGTAATCTGATTTTCAAATGCGAGTTGTGGTGGATCCCTGGATTTCAACAGCATTTGGGTGAGTTCAGTTGATTTCAGCACTGCAGGAGTGGAAGTTGGTGACGTGTTGCAGGGGTCAGGCCAGATCAGTCAGTGGGTGGCACAAAAGACAGATCTCTCTCTTGTTTGCAGACAGTGAAATCAAAACAAGCACGAGGGAATGAGTTTCTGAAGGAGAAAAATGCTCTCCTGAATAAGGGCTAACTTTTCATTGGATTTTTAAATACCCAACTCTATTTTTTAGCTTTAGAATTCCTTAGAGCCACTTTTTGATAATAAAACTGACCTACAGGCTGTTTCCTTGGAAGAATTTAATATAGCCTTAATCACATCAGCACAATTCTGAAATGACAGGGTCATTCTTCAGTGGTCAAAATAATGTGCAAAAAAACGTCTCCTGGTCTTTAACCGTGAGCTAACCTTGAGGAATGGAAATAAGAGAAAAAAGGGTCTGTGAATTCATCCAAAATCTACTCATAGAAAAATAAGATCATTCCCTTCTTCTCTGTCTCTGTACTATTCAAAATGTCTGATAGTGTTAATTTTTATCCTTAAGTTTGCAACAGCTGTTCCAGTAACTTGGTTTATATTGCCCAAAGTGGTGTCAGCTGCACATTTGCAGCTTCCTGATGCGTTTGCAGTGACGTCCCTTTTAGTCCTCACCAGAACAAAGTCTTTAAGTGTTTGGGTTTTTCCCCCAAATCCACATTTCTCTTGTTGTGATGTGCTGTTTCTGTTTCCATGCAATGCCCAGGGCTGGATGAATGCTCTCCAAGTGTGGTTTCACCTGAGCCATTAAGCGAGCAGTTCTGTTCCCTTGCTGTAGTGACACCTCTGTAGGTGCAGCTTTTAAAGCCTTTTTTTTCGTAGCTTTATTTATTGAAATGCTGCTGAGTTCTTGTCCCTCCACCCCTAAATTCCTGTCTGTCATTTTGTGTGATTCTTTCTTACAGAGTTTTTTCCTCTCTGGATTGTAAGGGTCATTTTTATATTTAATATTTTTGTATTTTCTTGGAATCAAATCCCTTCACTTGCCATGATGTTTCTTACCTCCTTTTTCTGTTTTTTTACCTACACCTGTTGTCCTGCTGTTTGCTGCTGCAAAAAACAAACCCATGCTTGCCAGGCAGCCTCCAGAGCAGAGCTTTTTTACAGTGCAGTAGCAGCAGCCTTGACCAGGTGAGCTTTGTCATCTCTCAAATCTCCTCGTAATTTGTGCAGGATTGGGAAACTTTGTGCTACCGACGGCAGCCAGGAATTCTAATAGCTTGTGGCTTATTGGGTTTCTGTGGTTGATTGGTTGGTTGGGTTTTTTCCCCCCTTCATTTTCTATCTTGAATAGTTGGTTTGTACAGGTGAACAAAAATAGTAGGCTTTGCTGGAATCTACTCTGGAAAAGAAGGCTGATTGAAAACGTGGACACTTAATATACTTGATTGTATTTAAATATCTGGTAGGTGCTTTAAAGTCCTCAGAAGGTCTTCTGGAAGCAAATTCAAAAGCTTAGAAATGTGAAGACTAGGTCTTCAGGATTTAATGATAGAAATTCTATCAGCCTCCCCTGTGTGTGGTTAGGGACAGGTGAAATAGCAGAAATGGGAGTGTTTCCCTGAAGGGAGAGGTTCATGCTCCATGAAATCCCTGGGGAACTGGAAATGGGCTTTCTCTGGCCCCACACACCCACTGGCAGCAGCCTATGAGCCCTCCCGGTGTGAACTGCCCTGAACCACAGGATCCCCGGGCACTGAGGAGCTGATCCCTGGCAGGAACTTCAGATTAAGTAGCATGTAAAGCATTTTCTATCCTTTTTCTCCTCTTAAGATCTGTACCAAGTGGAATCCTGTGAGCAAATAAAAGACAGGGAGTGGGCTGAGCGAGGGGCTTCCCCAGCTGCCTCTGTGAATACTTTCTACCTCTTGACGTTCTTTGCCGGCTGATCCGCCGGGAGCGGCTCCGGCAGCGCGGGAGCTGCTCTGGGTCGGGCCAGCACAGGTGCACAAAGACCTGGTGGGGCTCTTTGCTGGGCAAGCACAGGCACTCCCTGCCTCCCCTGGGAATGTAGGGGATTGTTTGGGGTACCTGTGTTTGCATCCAAGTGGAGGAACTGGCGTTTTTCAGGTGGCACCACGTGGACTCACAAACACTCCTTACTCAGCCTCTCGTGCTGCCTCAGTTCCCCTGTGGAGTAGCATCAAATCCGTTCACAACTAATGTTCAAATAATGGAACTGCAGGGAGGAACTTGGGTTTCCAGCTGTGTTGGTGAGGGTTTAGAAAGGGAGGGATGTGGGAATGTGAAAAGCCAGGGTTCTGCAGATCAACCTGGGTGTTTATCTAGAATAAAGTAATGTTTCTGATTGCTACCGTGGTTTTGTGTAATACTGAAATGCTGAAAGAGAACTGTGTAACCCTCCCACTCCGAGTCTGAGACAGACCTGGCATTGGCTTTCTGAACACTTCTGCAACCTGAACCAAAAACCTGCTGTGGGAATGTAGACTTACCATAGAGCTGTGGAAGAAAACTTCAATCGTGTCACTTCTCTCGGTCTTCAGAGCAGTCAACATGGTTTTGATGTAGGTTTTAGATTATGTATATATAAATCTGATTGAAGTACCAACAGCAAACCATAAATAAAATGTGGACTTAATTGAAGAATGGGCTAGTGGAGGCCTCTTGTGTTGAATTTATTAAAATACAATCTGACAAAGTTGTCGGTGGAGGAGACTCGCTGTGATGAAGATAGGAGAATAAAAGCTGGGGTGTCCTCAAGCTGTCGGGAAGTAGCCAGGTTTGCTGCTGCCTTTGACCCTGTTGTAGCACCTGAGGACCAGCTTGATTGTGCTGTAGTGGCTGGAGAAGAGCTGGATGCACGGAAATGCTCCTGGGCATCACCCCCACTTTGTGCCTGCTGAGGGCCAAAGGCTTCTGTGAGTGGCTTCTGTGAGGCTTCTCTCCTCAGTACGAGGGGTTATTCCAGGGACAGGTGTCCCTTCACATTCCAGGCTGGCAGAAGCTGCTGCAGCTGATGCAGAGCTGCTCTTACCCTGCTTCCACAAGGTGCCCAGTGCCCAATTGGTTTGGTCTGCCAGGGCCATCACCTAAAGGAATGTGAGGTGGGTGTGAAAGAGCTACTGGAAACCTCTGGTTCTGTGTGTTTGCCCTTGAAGGTTTGTAAATGGAAATGCAAATTAATGGGAATTTGTGGTACCACCATTAAATAAACCTGTTTAAACAAGACATCATGGAAAGCAGGTAACACAAGATTCCACCTCAACGTGAGGAAGAACAGCTTTATGTTGAGGGTGGCGGAGCACTGGAACAGCTGCCCGGGGAGTTGTGGAGTCTCCCTCTCTGGAGAGGTTCCAAAGCCACGTGGAATGCGTCACCTGCTCCAGGTGACCCTGCCTTGGTGGGGGGGTTGGACTGGAGGGTCTCCAGAGGTCCCTTCCAACCCTGACAATTCTGTGATTCTGTAACACGTGAGTTGGTGGGTCTGGTCAGTCAATGTCACCCATCTGAGGGGACGTGCCTGTGAATTCTTGGACATCCATGTTAGCAAAAATGAGAATTCGGGATACACTCTGGATGTATCCCAACAGGTCACTGCTGGTTGGGGGCATTGCAGTAACTGGGAGAAGAAAGCTTTTGATGAAGACAGCAAAAATGCAAAGTGACTCCTACAAATGGTTCTGTTCTCACATTTCTCTCTGAGAAACTGTTAATGCCACAGGACAAAAAAGCCTTTTTTAATTTAACTTCTGTGGAGGCTATAATGATTTATTGATCACCAGACTCCTTGAAACCTTACAGAATTTGGGCTCCTATGGTTGTTACATTATCTGAAAACACAGCCCAAAGCATTTCCCTTTAATTTGACAGATACTTACCAGGTAACTTCAGCAATAACAGCATTGTTATCTTATTGCTGAAGCTGGTTTGCCTCTCCTCTTTTTTTGCAGAAACTCTCTGGATGGGTTTCCTCTGACTTTTTTGTACCTGACACTGTTTCCTTGCATCTCCTTTTGCATTTCCTCCCTCCCTGCACCAGGTGTTGTGGATCCTCCAGAACTGCTCCCCCCTTCTGATTTATCAAGGGCGGGCAGTCCTTGATAAGGAGAGATGGTGCTGTGGAAAGCCCTGGAGCAGGGATCCCTCCCCATCTCTGGGTGAATTCCTGCTCCTGCCATGTGAGTCCATCGGGCTGCGGAGGTGTTGGAAGGGGATAATGATGTTAATGAGGGGGGTTTATTACTGTGAATGATCTTGTGATACATGTTGATGCTCAGGTAGCACTTTGTGTTTCTCAATACACCCTTAAAGAAGTGTAAAGAAAATGCTGTTTGATCTTTCAGTAGGTGGGAATTTGAAGCCCTTTTAAAGGAAGACCTTTTAGTGCTTCACTGGTATGTATCTTTTTTTTCTTCTTCTTTTTTATTTTTGTCTTTTCACAAACAAAGCCTTATTCTGGAAATAACCTCTGAAATTTCTGCAGGAACACCTAACATCTGTCTTTAAAACCGAGTTGGCTCCATTTCAAGATTTCTGACGTCCTTGTAACCATGCTAATCCTTACATGAAGTTTTTTATTGTTATTTTAATAATGAGCACGGCTGTATTTAAGTTTGACCACTCACACAGTAGCTCATGTCCCCTGTGCAGCATCAGGGCTGGGAATGGAGACACTCATCCGTGAAGTATCCTGGATATAAACTATACAAGCAAACCAACTGGACTCTGTCACACTGATGAGAACCGCTCGTTTGAGCAGGAGGTTCCTGGATATGATAGATAATTAAAGTATAATTGCAACACAATTATTACCGTGGCAGGGGGGTTGGAATTAGGTCATCTTTGAGGTCCCAGCTCAAACCATCCTATGATCCCATGTTTCTACACAATGAGTTATGGGGGTAGGAGAAGCACAAGACTATGGAAGGAGCCGTGTGTTTTCCGTGGAACATTGTTTTTTTTGCTAATTTACATACAGAAGTGTTTTTGTGTTAAAGCTTCTTCAGCAGAGCTCAGGTGCCCGCCCACCTCACCAGCCGCAGCTGTAAAGGCTCCTTGGTCCTTCACAGAGTCCCTGGCCTGCTGAATTTCTGGTTTCCACAGAAATTCTGGATGCAGAAGGATCCACTGCCCTGCTCAGCTGAACCTCCTGACCCTCCCCTCAGCCCTCGCAAAGGCCAAGGACTGACTTTCACGTCGATCCCATTTTCACATTCAGTGCTTCCACAGATCCTCCCACACTGAATAAGCTTATTAGGAACTCAACAGTATATTTTTATAGGTATTTTCTTATTATTTTTGTTGCATTGTTAGTTCTCTTTAACTTCCCCTGTCTGGTAATCTGCTGGAGCTTAAACGAGACCCTGACTGTAGAAAATACATTTCAGTTTACTTACATTTTTCATTTTAGGTCAGCTTCTTTAAAGCCTCTTTCAGTCATCTTCCCTCCTATTTTTCATAAGTTTTTAGCACTGAGGTGCTAGGGGAGACAATCTTGCCCTGAGTGTTTACCTTGTGGTTAATTTTCCAATGTCACTGTGGCTTTTTTAAGATCCACGTTCATGTTTGTAACAGGAGACTGTACTGTAACAGTGCTACTTTATTTACTTGTGCAATTATCCCCTACCCATGGATGTCATGCACTGATCCTCTGGGACACTGTCAGAGCCTGGGATCCACAGCAGAGGTGACAAGGGTTGTCAGTAACCATCTCCCCCTTCCCTAGAAAATATATGGAGTCTACAGCTCCAAGTGTGGTTGGAAACCATGGTTTCTATGAGTCCTTTAGGTGCTTTCAATGCAAATTGTTCTGGAACATTAAATACTTCACCTGTTCTGATGGTGTTTGGGAGGCATGTTATATTTAAGTCCACCAACAGCTTCTGATCTCGTGGCAAAAACATGAGATGTGAACTTTACAAACTCTGATGGTACTGGGAGAGTATAAACAGAAACAAAACCTGTCATTGCTTTTTTTGTTTCCCCCAAATGGGATCTGATGCCTTTTTCCAAGGTCTGTGGTCTGGGGTATTTTTAAATCACCTTTCCTCCTATACAGACATGTGGCCAGCTCCAGTATTGTCTTTCTGGACCGATATAGGAGATTACTTTTCTTGCTTTGCATTCCATGGGATTCCCATCAATAGATATGGAAGTCTGGCTACAGTGCCCTCAGCACTGACCCCTCTGGCACAGCCAGAGCTGCTGCAGATCAGCAGGAGCCCTGGCCTTAGTTGTGCTCAGATGTGAATGAGCTTCAGCTGCCAGTTCAGAAGAGCTGTGAATAAAGCCATTTTGCAATAAACCCCATGACTTTTCTCTGTCCCCTCCAAAAAGCTGGCTTTTCACAGGACAGCTGTTCTTACAAGAACACACCTTCCCCGTGGGACCTCACTGCTACTGCCCATGTTGCTACAGCACCTCGGAATACCCCACCATAAAAAGCTGAACAGCCTGCACAGGGGAGAATTCTGAAGCTCTTTGCCCTTTCTAAACACTGATGAGTAAAGGGGCAGGTTGTGTGATACCTTAAACTTCTGAGTTTGAGCTCAGAGGGAGCATCTTTGATTTGTTTGGAAACTGACGGTTCAAAAAGGAAGCCCAAACCCTACAGTGATAGCATTGAAACACTTCCTCTGTAAGGAGTTCTACAACTCTCAAAGAAATAGATCAGATAAAAATGGAAAACCATTATGTTAAAAGACTGTGAACTTAGGAAAGCGCCTTTAAGCATTTCTGCCAAATTCCCATGTCAAGCCAGGTAACCAAGGGATAACCTGAGTGGTCTGTAATGCTTTGCCAGGCCTAAGCAACCCCATAACCAGGCCAGTGTTGACATCACACCAGGGCACAAGAGCATCCACACCAAGTGTTACTCCAGCCTGCAGGACCAGCTTACAGACAAGAGTGCTGGCTGAGAGAACCCCCTTGCTTTTCAAGGCAAGGGGGGAAAAAAAACCCTTCACTGCACTCACAACTTGAGTACCATCCCTATTTTAGCCCCATTGCAGCAGCAGACACCACGAACTTCACACAAGCTCTGTTGGGACGAATTTATTGTGTAACCTCCACAGAGGTTGTTTAGTTCTCCTTCTCCTGCACAGTCTTTGTTCCCCTCAGCCTGCCCGTGCGACGGGCAGCGATGAGACCGACCTTGCGCCCGGCGGGAGCGTCTCTCCGGATGGTCGAGGGCTTCCCGATGTGCTGGTGGTTACCCCCTCCGAAGGGATGTTCTACAGGCTGTGGAGAGGGAAGGCAGGACAGCAATGTAACCACAGGAACGAGTAAGGGATGTCCAACAGCAACAAACTGACTCGAGGGGACAGGAAGTTTATCTCGCAGTGATTATCTCACCCCCACATCACCCAAACCCCTTCCAAACTGCAAGGGAGGACAGTGACTGCCAACAGACTCACGTTCATGGCCACACCACGGACACGTGGCCAGCAGTTCCTCTTGGCCTTGTACTTGTGGTAGGCCCTGCCAGCCTTCAGGATGGGCTTGTCAATACGGCCTCCGCCGGCAACGATTCCTGGAGGAAACGGCAGGAATGGTAACACCCACACAGAACACGTAAGAGTACAAAATAAAGTGTTTAAGACTAATCCCTCACGACATTCAAGTTCTAAGACTGAGCTTCTGAAGACCAATCTCAAGCAATCCCAGCTGGGTTCAAACCAGTGAGATCAGAGTCCAGCTCCAGCCACACACTCTGCAAGGGGACACACACTGCACTTACTGCTTTTCAGCCCCATCACACAGGTTTAAGAGTTTTTAAAGCACTGACAGTTTTACTGCTCAAATTTCTTGTGCAACATGAATGGTTTTGCAACTAATGCATGAATTGAAATAGCTCAGGGACTATGAAGAACTTTAATACCTACTTACTTCATTATTTACTGAGTCAATTTTACTAGACTAACACACCAGATTCCTCACTTAGGTGTCTTCTATGCAGAGGCAGGCCAGTGACACCAGCAGCCACCTCAGCTGTCAGTCAGGTGTACAAAAAACCTGGTAAAGCCTCTGCTTTTGGAAAGGGTCTTGTCATTCCTTGTCAGACCTTCCAGAACACTGCACCCACTCGACACCACCTGCAGCACTGCCCTGCAGGCTCGCTCTGTACCAAAAGCATCAATGCCACTTTCCAGAGAAGTCCTTCCCAAGGACTGCAGATTTTACAGACTGAGCAATTCCACCACAGCCCGAGGACAGTGAGCATCTACTTTTCTGCCCTCTCATAGGTCAGACCACCTCCAAATTTAAGTTCCCACTACCCAAAAGCAGTGCAGGCATAACATACAAGCAAAGCCCCTGATCACAGACTGCACTGGTGTGTAACCCTGGCTCCAGCCTGCAAATGACCCTTTTTTTTTAAGATGGCTGTTACAAACTGGGACCCTGTTTGAAAGGTGTCTTAGCAGTGACAAACAGCTCAGTGACAAGTTCACAGCTGTGTTCCTTACCAACAACAGCTCTGTTTGCAGAAGAAATCACTTTCTTGGAGCCAGAGGGCAGCTTCACTCTGGTTTTCTTCGTCTCAGGGTTGTGAGAGATGACTGTGGCGTAGTTGCCAGAGGCACGTGCCAGCTTCCCGCGGTCACCGGGCTTCTCCTCCAGGCAGCACACGATGGTGCCCTCGGGCATGGTGCCCACGGGCAGGACATTCCCGATGTTCAGCTGAGCTGCAAAGAGCAAGGAGAGCAGCCACAGCTTCACTTGGGTTCTTGGAGTTACAGTTCAACTTAACACAGGCCTCGTGCACAAGAGGGTGGCACCGCACGGACCCTCCGGCAGCGGCCGGGGCACATTTTAGGGTCTGACCTGGAACACCCGTTCCATGTCCAGTGTGGAGAAAGGTGTTGGGACACTCACTGTGCTGCCCCTGCCCAGGCAGCCCCCCTCAGCACCCACCTTTCTTGCCACAGTACACGAACTGGCCGGTGTGGATGCCCTCGGCGGCGATGAACAGCTCCGTGCGCTTCTTGAACCGGTACGGATCCCGGAACGCGATCTTGGCCAGGGGAGCGCCCCGGCCCGGGTCATGGATGATGTCCTGTGGGAATGCAGAGCTGCCTCAGAGCAGGACACAGCCCTTGCCTCGGGTTCTGCACAATTCAAACAACTAGGAAAACTGGAGATGAGTACTCCAATGTAATTGTCACTTTCCAGGGGGGTCTGGATTCCTCCAGACACAAATGAGCCGAAGATTCACACCTGTAAGGATGCAACCTCCAGTATCTGCATCACACCAACACATCAGGGAAAAATTCCTCACTATGAGCATGGCCTTGCATGGGAATAGGTTGCCCAGAGAGGCTGAGGGTGCCCATCCCTGGCAGTGTTCAAGGCCAGGCTGGATGGGGCTCCGAGCACCCTGGGATGGTGGAAGGTGTCCCTGCCCATGGCAGGGGGTTGGAATGAGATGGTCTTTAAGGTCCCTTCCAGCCCAACGCAAACTGCTGTGTGATCACAAAATAATGACCCTGGTTAAATGTGCTGCTTCTAATTAACCCTGTCTGAACAGTTTTATTCCTTATCTTCCTACTGAGAAATTCACTTTGCCCAGTCACGTTTGGGCAGAGACAGAGCTGGGCACAGGCAGGGATTTCCCCACGTGTTTTTTTGAGAGTGAAAATGTTTCTAACCTTTATAATATCAGCTACAACAAACCCATAGAAGTCCCTAAATAAGCACAGGCTTAATGGCTTAATGTTCTTTTTACTCTTGGAGAGACATGTCAATTCAGCTCCTGGAGTACACTGAGATCAAATCACACAACTGTGTGTTTACAAACAAGCAACTGTGACACACCTCGAATATGTGCCTATTTTCCAGGATAGCTCAGATGCTGTTGGTGCCAAAAAGTACCTGCAGCACACCTGAAGCACTGCATCACACCCCAAAGTACTGCCCTGCCCCCACTGCTCGAGACCGAGATGATGGACACCACTTAGTGATTTCAAACACTGGGTTTTTTAACGTGCAATCAACTACACAGACACCTCTCCTCACCCGCGTTTCCCGAGGTACAGGGAATTCTTAGGCAATGTAAACCCACGGTATTTCCTACAGAAAACCTGATATTCCTACGAAAAAATCTGACATTCCTACACTAGCAAAGCTCCAACAAAAAAAAATCCTACTGCTGGCTACGTGCTGCCACCTTTACCTACAAATCCTAGACAATTTAACTTTTAGAGGAACCTGATTAATTTAACAAAAAGAGAGATGCCTGAATAAGGCACGGCCAGGACAAGGAACAGCCTCAGGGCGCTGGGCAGGGAGGGAAAGGCTTTGGAGCCCCCTCGGGAGGAGCAGAGGGATGGGCTGGGCTGGAATCCCGCACAAGAGGAGCAGAGGGACGGGCACGCCGGGACAGCCGCCCCGGGAACAGGAACAGCGCGGGAGCAGGGGCGCGGCCCGGCCGTACCTTGACGATGCCCTTGATGTAGCCGTGCCGCTCGGCGAAGTCCACGGCGCGGAGCTTGGCCGGGCCCTTCCTGTGCTTCACGTGGGCGCGGAACACGGAGCCCGCGCCTTTCCTCTGCCCGCGGATGACGCGTCCCATGGCGCCCTGCGGGGACACACCGGGACAGCCCCGTCAGCCACCGCCGGTCCCCGCTGCCCTCCCCGTGCCCGCCGCGCAGCCCCCGAGCCGGCCGTGGCGCGGGGGGCGGCCGATGGGAGCGGATTGGGATCGGGATCGGGACCGGGATGGCGGCCGGGCCGCTCCTACCTCTGTGCGGCCTCGGCCGGAAAGAAGGGAGCGCTGACGTCACGGCCGCGCGGCGCCGCTTCCGGCGCTGACGGAGCGCGGGAGCAGGGCGGGGCGGGGAGAGGCCACGCCCCTGCGTGTGACGTCACAGCGCGGTGACGTCACGGGCAGAGAGAGGCGGTGTGTGGGGGCCGCGCTGTGGCAGCGCCTTCAGTGCCCGATCGCCCTCTGTGAGGGTGAATTCCGCCCGGTGTCCCACCCAAACCTCCCCTGTCACCGGCTGCCTGCGAGCAGAGCCCGGTCCCACCCGGCTCCTGCCAGCGAGAAGGTCTCCCCTGATCCTCCTCTTCTCCAGGCTGAGCCCCCCCAGCTCCCCCACAGGGCTTGTGCTCCAGACCCTTCCGGAGCTCTGCTGCCCTTCTCTGGACTCGCTGCTGCCGCTCGATGTCCTTCCTGAACTGAGGGGCCCAGAATGGGACACAGCACTCGAGGTGTGGCCTCACCAGTGCCTGGTACAGGGGGAGAGGCGTTGAGTTTAAAAACCCCGGGGGCTGACAGCCTGTTGCCTGGGGGTCTCGCATAAACAACCAGAGCTGCCTTGCCAAAACCTCTCGTAATAAGCTGGACTGAAGGTGCTGTTCGCAGGATGAGGCTCCATCCATTGCAGATACAATTGGATCTGTAGTAATCAGGCTGTATTGTGCAGTTCAAGAGCTGGAAGTTTTGGGCAAGGAAGCGAGTGAAGATAAAAACCATGCAGTTGCTTTAAGCTGCCTTTGCCAGATTTTAATCAATATTAATTAGGGCATAATTGAGAGATACAGCAAAGCAGAGGTAATCATCTTAGTGTCCATAATCAACTTGTGCTACACCCTGCAAGGGGAAATGAAAAGTGCCTTAACTTCTTTAACAGCCCACTAGGTTTTCTGCATCAGAGGCTGTTCTTCCCGCACAGGTCACTGCTGATGACCCAATTCCCTGGGGACGGACTGTTTGACTTTAGACTGACTGATCCCAAATTAGAAAAAGCTCATCAGTGTAGGCCCATCTTTGCTCCTTGCCTTCAGGTGAAGAACCTGAGCATCCACCATGTCCTGACAGATCAGCTTTCCCACAGCAGTCTTCCCGGGACAAATGGAAGTCACATGCCCATAAGAGGTAAAAACCCCTCGTGCTGAGGGCTCTGAGCCGTGATCCCTGTCGGATCCAGCCTGCACAGGTAAAGAGATTAGCAGGGCCAGGTGTCCCCTCAGCCCATCTGCTGGAGGTCACTGTCCCTCCGACAAGCAGACGGTGTGACAGCTGCTCAGGCTGAGCCCCACGTGACAGCTCAGGATCACAAACTGCCACGTACTTCGCTTTGCACTGAGTGTACACTCACACAGAGCGTCAGTATCTGGGGACTCTGATTTATGGTTCCTGTTGGCTTCAGCTGTGGCAGCAGGAGTCTTGTTTGGTTTTGCTGCTAAGTCTGGCAAGAGTCAGATTTTTGGAGGAACTACCTCAATTTCCAAACAATGCCCATATAACCAGCAAATTACATCGGTCACTCCTCTCCCTCATTCTTAGTAAGGACTTAGTAATCAATTATATAAGAAGTAGTTGTGTAATGACTTAGTACACTCACTGGTTTTATTATCCTGTATCAAGTATCCTTTGCATTCATTTTATTATTATTTAATTCGTGGTGCAGTCTTGCACACTGCTGTCACCATCTGTGAAGCTGCAACCCCTTGGTTCTGTCGTGGGCTTGGCCAGCTGCCTCCCTGCTCAGGTCCTGCTGCGACATGGAGGGCAAGGATGAAACCAGGATCACCCCTCTCTCCTCCCTGACAGCTTTTGGGATGTCCTGAATATGGTTAGAAATGTCTGTTCTCTAACAGTGTGAAGAGTTCTGAGTCCATCATCACAGCAGAGGCTGTTTCAGCCTTTCCTCCCAGTAATGCTGAAGGTTTTACCTATTTGTATCACCTCAGGCTGTGTTTATGCTCATCTCAGGATCAGGGCATGCTGCTGCCCAGGGGTCCAGTGCTGGTATTGTCCAAGCTGATTATTAAGTATTTTTCCATCAGAGAAGACCAGGAGGAGACTGGGAATTGTGTCCATCTAGGTCTCTGTGTGCTCATGGTTTCTTTAGGATTCATACATGGATGCAAAACCCTGAAAGCCTCCAAGTTTTCTAGCCTTGATGGAGTTTAGGAATCAGAGAAGACATGCAAATAGGTGACAGAACTGCATCAATGATGGTATAATTTTATAATTGGTTTCTCCTTACATAAGAGACATTAGTTAACATGTTCATCATCAGGGAGTAACAGCACTGTATTACCTGACCCAGCCAAGCATGGACTGAACTCACAATAAGGTTAATTATTTTCTTTAGCTGTGCCTTCAAAATTTCACAAATCCAAAGAAATATAAACAAGTAGTTTACACCTGATGGCCATTAAAAAATCCTGTCCATGATCCCACCATCCACATGGCTGTGCAGCAGCTGCTCTCTGGTGCAGCTCTGAGCCCTGAGATTTTGCCTTCAGGACATCATCTCTGGCATCTGCAGCTGGGTCCTGGTTTTGGCTGGGATGGAGATAATTTTCTTCCTAGTAGCTGTGTTTGGGATTCGGTTTGAGAACAGTGTTGACGGCAACAACTAAAACATCAGTGTGTTAAGTAGAGCTTACTCTAAATCCAGGACTTCTCAGTTTCCCATGCTCTGCCAGGAAGAAGGTCCAGCAGGAGGTGTGAGGGAACACAGCCAGGGCAGCTGATCTGAACTAGCCAAAGGGATATTCCATACCACAGAGTGTCATATCCAGTCTGTAATCTGGGGGATGGGGTGGCTGGGAGAGGCTGATTGGTGCTCAGGGACAGCCTGGGCATCAGTCAGTGGGTGGTGAGGAATTATATTGTGCAACACTTGTCTTTCTTGGGTTTTATTCCCCTTTCTCTCGCTCTCTTTTTATATTATTATTATTAATTTCAAATACTAAACTGTTCTTATCTCAACTCATGAGTTTTACCTTTCTTTTCAGTTCTCCTCCTCATCCCACGGAAGAGGGGATGTGGGGGAGCAAGCGAGCTGCCGTCTGGTACTTGTTTGCCAGCTGGAATTAAACAACAACAAGCTGTTCTGGTTTCGGACATTACAGCCTTTACCCTGCCTTTCTGCCAGGAGTTACAGCCACGTGGGAAGAGGAGCAGAGGCAGGGCCAGCGTGCTGGATTTCCCTGGCCGAGGCCTATTTTTCAGGCTGTGCAGGAGCTGGGGGAACTGGCTCACCTGCCTGAGGGTTCTCCAAGGCCTGGCAGCAAGCACAGGGTTGTCTGGATAACCCAGGCACATCCTGGACATCTGCACAGATCAGCTCTGCTGTGCTGTCCAGGGGGCCAAGGCTCTCGGGAAGCCTTGGTGGCAGTGTACATGTGTCCTGCCTCCCAGACACGGGAATCCAGATGGAGGTCTGGTGGTGCTAGGCAAAATAGGAGATGCTTCCAAAGCACAGCTGCAGCACATCACATCACAGCCTGATATGTTGGCAGCAGCTTCATCCTTTGGCTGCTTAAAGTACAACACTGAGCTGAGGTGCCTGAGTCTTGGCCCCGCATCCTGATACCAGGGCAATAACATTCAGCAGCAGGGAAGCACCCACACTGCTGGGCAAGGCCAGGCCCTCTATCCCCACAGCTACTTCCACAGGACTGTGTCTGCCAGAACCCTTCCTCATGCAACCCCCTGGGGCTGCCAAATTTGATGGAATAATACAGAAAGGATAAAAACTATTCCCCCAGTTATGGAAGGGCTTTGGCAGAGTTGTGGGTGTGCTGCTGCAAATGCACGGTGGGAGCAAGTCAAGGGTGTGTTGCCTTAATTAATCCTCTCATGACAGTCACAAGCTAATTTGTTAAAGGTTAATTGCACTGTAAATAGCAAAAGGGGTGGTGTTCTGCTTGCAACAGATGGTAGCCACCAAGAAATTTTGATGAGATTGCTGTTTGGAGAGGGGGAAGAAACAGCAAGGTTTCTCCAGGACCCTGTCTTGGGAGGGAACTGAGAAGGGAAGCCCTAAAGTCTGTGCATCTTTTGAAGGGGAAAGAAATAAAGTATGGCTATAGCATTCATATAAATGTTTTCTCTCAGGGAGCGGTGTGATACAAGGGAAACAATCCTGACCTCCCTCAGGTGGGCACGTACCTCTGTTTATGGTCCTACTGACCTCTCGGGGGCTTTCTGTGGGATTAGGAACTGACACGTGCACTCCAGCCGGGCTGCAGCACCACAGTTCCAGTCTGCAAAAATCACACACCTGCTAATCCCCGGCAAACACCCTCCTGGGTGATCCTCTTGCTGCAGCTCCCAGGGCAGGGCACAAGGGGTTGGAGTCACCTGCTGCCGCTGAGGCGAAGGGAGGGCCACGGAAAGGAGCTGCTGCACAGGCTGTTCAAGGGGAATGTCCTGGGCCTGCAGTATCCTGGATCTGAAGGCAAAGGAGCCCTCTGTTAGAATCCCCTCCCAGCAGCCCCCCATACTACCCTCAGCATCCTGGCGAGCACAGGCCACTTGTGTGTATTCAACTCTGCTGG
Organism: Lophotriccus pileatus; assembly: GCA_035583135.1. Lineage (NCBI taxonomy): Eukaryota > Metazoa > Chordata > Aves > Passeriformes > Tyrannidae > Lophotriccus > Lophotriccus pileatus. The sequence goes on from JAWWES010000001.1 coordinate 108,982,452, forward strand.
CTTTTGAAAGGAGAGAAAAATCCCTCTGCAGAGACACCACAGGCCTCCATTTCACTGACTACTCCCAAAATAAATACCTTTGCTCTCCTCAGAGGAATTTCTCCTGAAAGGATCTGCTTCTGTTTGCTGTTTTAAAACAAATACTCTCCCTCAACTCTACCCACATCCCTGCTCCCAAGCCTGTCTCATTCCTAAACTCTGGAGAGAGTTCCAGGAAAATTACTTGAGCTTTCCCTTCTGCTCTTGCATGAAGCAGATGAGGTCCCTGACCGCATGACAACCACTTAATCATAATTGCAGCTGTTCTCTAAAACCTTCCCTGTAGATACAGCACTGGATGACCTGGAAGGAAACCATACTGTTTACAGAGTGTTGCTGGCAGGTTATAATTTGCAAAGCAAGAATTTACGTAGAAGAAGCCTGGCCAATTACCCAACCTGCACACTCACCCCACGTTCCCTTCTGTGTTGCTGCACCAGCACAGGAGGAAGAACTGGCACCCCCCTCCCTCTGGTAATGCCCCTGGCATTCATTCCCTGGGCTTACAGAGGTGTGGCAAAGACACTGCCCGCGGAACACAAGGGACTCCGGCAGGGCAGGATTTATCACAGGAGCAGGTGGGTTAAGACTGGAACAGTATGCAGAGGAACAAAAGCCGATTAGGTGATTGCCTTCTCACCCCCGAGGGAGCTGACTCGTGCACAGCCAAACCTCTCCAGCAGGGTATAGGTTTGCAGGCGCTTTCTGTTATTCACCGGCTAATGACAGCCAGGATTCCTTGGCAGAGGGGAGACCCAGAGCTGCAGAGGTGGAAAATCCCAACCAAAACAAAGCAATTTGCACTTCACAGATGGGTTTAGCGATGTTCATTAATTAGGTTCTGGTGACCTCTAGAGGCCTTGAGCCCAAAGCACCTGATTTTTGAGGCTCTTTCCTGGAATAATGAGCACAAAAATTCTGCTTTATTTTAGTTTCAAACCAAGATTAATTTTAGCCTTAACGGGGAAGGTATTGAGGAGCAGTAATTGATGGTTATTCTTTTCCTCCCACTAAACGTGGCAGTAAGAATTCCTGGTGTGCAGCAGCCTCAAAGCCTGCACAGTGACTCTGTAGGTATTCCAGAGATTCACATTCTACAAGGAATTTGCTTTGTGTGTTGTCAAGTAAGAGAGGAACTACTTCTCTTCCTTATCTCTAACAGTATATTCAATTAATCACTGATCCTGGAAAAGCTGCCCACCTATCTGGTGAGATAATCTGGTTGCTTACATGCATCTCAGTTATGTGGGCTTAAGACTCAGGCATTACACGTGAGTTAAAGTGTGTTAGCAGAACACAGCCCTTTGTGGACTAGTCCTTGCAAGGCAGAGCTCAAATACTGTGCTAGACCTCTCAGACTGGAGCATGACCATGTTTTCTGAAAAATTATTTTCAGCTGCAAACAGGGAAAAATTGACAACCCACCAGATTCAGGAGCCAAGCAACAGAAAACTTACCTTCTGCCTGTGTTGTAAAACAACAATAAAATTACCTGTGGAGAAGAGTGATGCAAGAAAATGTGCAAGAAAAAAAAAAGTGGGTTTTTAGTTAATACATCTGGATCAGCTTCTTCGATTTTTTTTTTTTCCCCTTAATGAGATCAGCAGGGATAGCTGATGGAGAAGGGGAGAAATACACTGAGCTCATTTTCTGTCCTCTCGAGCAGCTGAGATACAGGGTTGAAACCGTACCAAGGAACTAAGAATTGGAAGGAGAGATGGAAGAGAAGTGAGGCCCTGGCCAGAGAGACACTGGGGAGTTAACTGAGAGAGGCTTGCAGCCATGGAGCAGCTCAGCAAGGAACAGATAGGAAAGCTGGGGGAGGTGAAACATATCTGCAGCAATGCACAGCTCAAAAAACTCTTCAGCAAACTTGCAGGGATGTGTGGGAGACCTCCCAAAGACTTCTAATTTAGGAGCACCCAGCTGTACTTCCAGATTTAGTTATTAGTTACTTTTCCTACGCAACTACCCCCCCCCCCAAAAAAAAAAAAAAAGAAAAAATTGTTTTTCTCTTTGCATTTCCTAAAGGACCTCCTACCAGCACTTTATTGGCAACATTTGTTTGGTGACAACATCCCTGGAGGCTACAGCCAGGGTAGTTTGTGCATCCAGCTTAGAAACCAAATACAATAGCACAGGATTCTCTCTTGTTTGATAGATGTGACCCACAAGAGAGGGGAAAAGTGTATGTTTTGGTATTAATTTTTTTGTTTTTCTTATGGCATAATGATGGATGAGCTGGTTGAAAAAAAAAGAAAATGTAATTATTTTCTTGGGGGGGGGGTTATATTCTCTTGCTTTGTTCTTCTCTTTTCGCCATGTAGGCAATAGAGCTAAAGGGATTTCATGCCTCAAAACAGAAAGGAATCCTGAACTACTGAGGGGAATTAAAAATGGAGGAAGGGGGAAAGATTTTAAAAAAAGGATTTAAAAAGAACTCTTATTCAGACTGTGTAAAAACTCTTCTGAGACTGATTGAATCAAAACTCCTGCAAAACACTTGGGAGAAAATCTCAATTTGTTAAAGATCTGCATTCCCCTCTATCTCCTAAGTGCAGCCTACAAAACTAATTTGATTTCGTTGGTCCTCCGAGAAGTCCTCTAGCAAAAGAAGGCTGGGGGGTGGGGAACCTCTCTGTTTTGATATTTGTGAGAAAAAAGGATACCCAAGCTCCAAGGCCACTTGCATAAGCTCTGTAAAGCTCTATGAATTAAAAAAAAAAGCAAAAAAAAAGGCATTTCTTTTGTAGTTACCAAGAAACGCTGGCTCTGTATAGTGCAAAAGCGTTTTTAATTTACACAGGTTTGTTGGCTGGATACTTTTGATCAATAGCACGACAGTGCTAATCAGAAAATGACAGGCACTTTTCATGTGGACTTTTTCTCGGTAAAACCTTTTGAACTTTTCTAATCTCTTAACTGAAAATGAGAACAAAATATTGCTCTTGCCTTTTCTCCAGATACTGTTTTTCCTTCCTTTTTCAGACATAAACAGAAAGAATAAAAGGAAAGAGGTGAGAAAGAAAACGTAAGATGGGAAAATAGAGAAGTAAAACTCCTCCTCCCTCCAAGTAACTGTCGGGTTTTTTCCATTAAATATGTCATTATATTTAAGATTTCCATTTCCAAATGGAAAAAAACGTGACTGGCTCCAAATATAAGAACAATGCTTGAGGGCAGGCCTAGAGCGAGCAATAAATCAGAGCAGGAAATATTTTGCTTGGGGAACACATCGTGATTAGAGCATAAATAATCCTCCTCTCTCCTATATGCAACACAAACCAAGCCCAGCTGTGAGTGCCGGCGTGCACAGCCCCATGTCTGTGCACACACACAGGCCCCGGCCCCGCGTCCCCGGGGCGGGTCTCTGACAGCACCAGAGGTGAAGGGTTATGACAGAGGGGCCGATGACTTGGTGTCAGCTGAAAATCTCATTAAAGCGGAGCAGCAGAGCCAAGCACGCAGGGAGCACTGAGGGATGTCACCAGGAGGAAGCCACCCCTGGGCCAGCAGGAAACTCTGTGTATCGGCCCCTGCAATAAAATTCTGTTTTATTTCTCAGTAACCGTGGCAGTCACAAAATATTTGGGTTTTTTTCTGTGGCAGAATCTCATAGTGGAGGGTGGCCTGAAACTGGGGCTGTGCTGAGAGAGAGGCTTGCCAGGGTATGTGTCTGCTCCGAGCTCTATTCCAGAGCTCAGGATCACACACAGGTTGCCTGTGTAGGTTGGATACTCGTACAGGGCTGATTTCAAGCACAATATCTGGGGCTCCAGAGCCTTCCAGCTGAGCCTGGCTCTCAGGAGCCTGTTGTAAGCACACAACAGATCCAGGCTCAGGCTGCTGGATCCTGCCTGTTGTTGCAGGAGCTGAGCAAGACCCACCTCATGGTCTGTGGGACACAGGCTGCTCCCTGGGCTGGGCAAATCCAAAGCTCCCCTGTGCCTTCCCAATTCTCAACCCAGTCCAGTCCCAAGTTCAAGATTTATTTTCTCTGCTTTGGACCCTCTTGCTGGCCTTGCAGATTTTGTCCTCCCAACAGGCATGGTGTTATTCCTCCTTGTCCATCTGAACATTTCCTTAGTAATTTCTAGCACCAGGAGTGAAAAGAGATGGCTCTTTTTTTTTCCTTTCAGTGTCTTCAGGGATGCTGCCAAAATTCAGCACAAGTAGACCCGGGGTGAGACACAGAGGTGGGAGCGATGCTGGGGCAACTGCTTTCCTTACCAGTCCTGAGGAACCTCCTAGATGAAAACAAATCAATTCAAACTGAGTCTGAGGTATCCAGAGGGATCCTGGGTGGGCCAAAGCTCTTTTGCAGGAAGAAAAGGAAAACCTTCCTGCAAAACTTGCCTCCCTCTGAGATCCTCTAGTGAATTTTTCCATGGCAGGGATAATCCAACCTAATCACTTCCATTTGACCCAGTTTAATCACCACCTTCCTGAAATGGAGTTAATAGGTGTTTAATGCTAACCAGCAGGTGAGGAGGATGGTTCATAGGAGATCTTGGACAATCACTCTACAGTTCCTAACAACACTGCTTTTTTTTCCTTTTCATTCTTTACCCAGAGTTGGGAACTTCTGAGGCCTAAAGCACAATACACCTTGAGCTCACTAAGCTAAAAATACTGACTTGCCAATGACAGAACACTAATGAATCCTCCACAGGAAAACTAATATGTCATTTCCCTTCCCACAGGAACATGCACAAGTGGTTAAATATCTACAGATTTTGTACAGCCTCTCTGCCTGTGGCATTGTACTCTGAGATCTTGATTCAGGAGCTGTAGGCATATATTTCCTTTCTTTCCTGGCGTATTATTCCATGTCTGTCATCCTGGAACAGCACTAATTTTGATTTTGCTTTGCAAGTATGACAGCATTCATAAATAGAGTCTCTGCTTTTGAGATGGTTTTGGTTTTAGTCTTTCAGATCTGTGTCAGGGAGCAGCAGGAGTGGGGTGCTCCCACTGCCAGGGTAAGCTGGGAGCCCCAGGTAGCCCCAGGACAGGCAGTGCCCTCACTGCCACGGTGCAGATCCAGGCTTGGTGCTCCCAGGCTGAGCTCCTCAGGGTCCTGGTGACCCCCCAGCAGGACAGCAGTACTGTCCCAATTAAACCCAAAGACTGCTTCTAGGTGTAGACTATTCTATGTTCTCATCAATTCACTTCTGTTAGGCTGTCTTGAAATATCCTGTAAGGGAATAGAGAGTAATGTTGATGGTCTAAATAGCAGGCTGTTTGAGCTGGGGTGGTCACAGCCACCTCCTACTCCTCCTTCTCTGCTCCTTCCTCCAAAAAGGTAATTTTATGGGTATTTCCTTGTCCTCCTTTGAGTGACAACATTTGTAACCATTTCACTGTGGTGACAAATGCACTCCAGGTGTGTGGGTTTGGCAAGCTGGATGTATATGGTGATTTGAGCTTAAGGGGAATGTGCAGTACTGAGTTCACTGCACATCACCTGCACTACTTCTTGACTTGAGACAGAGTTTCTTGCTGCAGCAAAACCACTGATTCTTAGCAACTTTATACATTTGTCACCTAACTCGACCAAAAGTTGTTTTCTTCCCTTCCCTGTTACCCGCTGGCACCCCTTTTTTAGCCTGTGGATTTTCTTTTCCCTTTCATTAATGCTTATTTTTTATTTAGTTGTTTGTTTGTCTAGGTTTTAAACATGGGTCTTTGAAATAGTGAAGACAATGTCTTCACTTCCTGGGAAAATCTCACATCCCATGGTTGGGGCCTTAGTGGACTTACACAGCAACCATCTCAATTGACTGATCTCATCTCTCACTGATGACAACTTCACCCTCTCTGCCTTCAACACCAAGCTCACCTGCTGTTCTTCCACTGAGAAAAGGACCTTGGGATCACCTGTGGGTGGAGTGCTTTTGCTCTGTTCAACCATGTCATCAGTATCAGCAGTGAGTGGGATTCAGTGTTCACACAGACATCCTACTGGGGGCACTTCTCCCATGCCGCATCCAGAGGCAGGAATCCCAGAAGATCTGGCAGTTCTTCCTGTTGAGAGTACTTCCCGGCTTCCTGCTGCTGAAAACTTATTCATTCATGGCAAGGTGGTGGTTTAAGGCAGAGGCTCAAACACCAGATGTTTATCTTACCACCCTAAGACCTCTTGTGTAACACTCCTCCTGTCTTCCCCCAAACCAGTGAGACTGAAGATCAAGGATTCAGAGGCAGCTCCAGGATTTGTGCTGGCTGTGCATTCCTGCCAGGGGCCCGTTGCCAAGGAATGGGAAACAATGGAGTTGCAGGGCTGGGCTCTGAGAGATGTTGATCCCGAAAAACGGCTATTTAATAAACAAACAAACAAGACGTTACATCCCCACAAGCATTGTTAGCAGGGAAGTGGGTTGCTTGGGGAGCCTCAGTGCCATCTAGCATGTGCAGCTGGTCTACATTTAGTCCTTTGAAACTTCCCAGATAAGAATTCTTTGAACACGAACAGAAACCTTTGACCACCATAAAATACACAGTGAGGTTACATGTCCCCGCTTCCTCCCTGTTGCCGCAATACAGCCTCTCATACTTGGTGTTTGAATCATCAGGTTCCCAGTGCTAACACCCAGTCTCCAGCAGTGTTACTACACAGCAGGGAGACAGAACACGTGTTGGTTAAAGCCTGACAAAGCAACCCTTGGATTTAGGTCAGGCACAGCAAACAGGAGTTACTTGTGCACTGTACCTGGCGCCCATTCAAAGCAGGGCCGGGTGAATTCGCGCTAGCCCAGACACGCAAATGGTATCTGCCTGTTCCCTTTCCACAGACACCTCTCCTCAGACAGGACCTTCAGCTCCTCGTTTCTGTGCCCCCCACAACTCGGGGCTGACACAGGGCACATTTGCACCATCATTACACACGTGTCCCTCCCTTCTCGGTGCATCCGCAGCAGTGCTGCCCCTCACCTGCCCACTCACCGTCCGGCTGCTGCAGCTGCGGCACAAAGCAGGCAGCAGACAGTGCTCAGACTCCAGCTGTACATCCCCACTGTCCAGATTGTCCAGCTGGGCCTCCTGCAGAACTCTGACCAGGAAACCATCTGCTGGACCTCACACCTTCTGCTGGACTCTCAGGACTCACAGGGCATTTGTTTGATGACGGTGAATTCACCTTTCATCCTCACGGTCTTTTAGACTTTGTCTCTCACCCTGCTGTTCCTCTATCCCTTCCCATTTTCCCCTGGCTGCGGTCCCTTCCTGGTGGTAAAAGCAGACTTTAGTTTCTATTCCAGAGTTGGCAGAGGCTTTTAACTCTGCATTTAAGTCTGGATTTGCAGAGGCTTCAGTTTGTAATGCCTTAACTCCTTGTTCGCTGATTGTTGGAGTTGAATTTCGTCCTTTCTTGTCTTCTGGCCCAGCTTGAGGCCCCTTAGAGCAGCTGACTCTGCATTAATGAAGTTATGAATAAATGTTATCCATTTTTTGATTAATGTAAGTATTATTATTTCATCATGCATGCATGATTACTTTACACATTTATAGGGATTATATTTACTTACATTTTATATACAAACCAGAAAAGTACATATATCACATGTAAAATATGATGAATTTCCATAAAGTATTTTTCAGCTTTGCCAACTCCTGATGGAAAAGAGATTAAATCAGACTAACAATGCAGTAACCTCACCTACAAATTTAAGGCTGACTTGATGGTAGGAGATTACATACACACGAGGGATCACTTGGGATTAGGTAGCATCTTGAGTATATTGTCAGGCTGTACCAGAAACCAATTTAGCACAGCTCTATTTGTTTTTCAGCTTGTACCCAAAGTTTAACTTGTATACGCCTCAATCTTGAAATTATTTTAAATGCTTCTATTAAAAACATATGTGAGCTGGGCACAGTCAACCACAGAATGACTGCTCTGAGACATGTCCCAAGTGCTGGGATTCCTGAGCAGCTTTCAGGCTGTTCTGGAGGGAAACACACAGCTCCTCTCAACAGCACACACCCCCCTCAGCTTCTGCACCCGCGTGTGGGTCTGGAAGGCCAAGGTCGTAGGATGCAATAACTCTGCTCTTCCCAATTTTCTCTGCTCAGTGCTTTAGAACAGTGAACTAGTGTGGGTTTTCTTCACATTGCTGATTTATGTTGGTTCTCACATGCTTGGGCATCCCCTCAGTAGCCGCCAGAGTAACTTCCCAGCCCTGATATTTTCAGTGCATGTCTGGAATTTTGGAATGGGGTGGTGAATTTGGACTCTTGCATGCTGCAGTTGTTGATTTGCTCCTTGCCTTTTCTACTTCAGTTGCGTACTTGTATAAAAATTAAGAATCCTGGTGGGTATTTTTAGTGCAGGATCGAGGGGGGTTGGCTTTTTCATAAGTGTTTAGATGGGAGACTCTGAGTTCTTGGTTGCCCAGAGCATTGTCTGTACAGTTGCCATACATTAAAGGAGCTGGAATAAAATCGGCGCAATATCCAGTTTCACCCAAATGAGGTTGTTGAGCAGGATCCAGAAGATCTGTATCCAGAGAAGGCAAACACAGTATTTGAACAGAAACAAAGCCTGCGATTTATTTCATTATTTACCAAGTGCTGCCATGGTGCTCAGTACTATATAAACATTCCCTGCCCCGGGTTATTAATACTGCCAGGCACAGGCAGGTTCAAGAATCAAAACACAAAATATTCCCAGAACAAAAGCTGTTAAGGACAAGTTAAGAGGACAAAGTTATCCGTAGAGGAATCCTGTTAATGAAGTTTCAGATTTCAAAAATAGCAACGTGTTCCAATAAGAAGAAGTTCACGTTTGAGGACCTCACTCTCCACCCATGCCCTATAACCACCCCCCACTGACTATTGCTGTAACACATTTCTGCCCTGTGGAGTGTGTGACTGATGCCAGTCTGGCCTTTTTGTTGTACCATAAGGAACATCCACCCCCCCCCAAAAAATATGGAGAACTAGTAGGAGATCAGATTTTGAGGGTTACACTACATAGTGATCCCATATTTAGGGAGAACAAGAAGGTTTTGGTCTTTAGACTGCACATCTCTGGAAATGCTGGGGAGTCACTGCAGGGTCCCCATCACGTGTTGTCAGTGGATGGACAGTAAAAGGGAAAATGTGCTGGAAGAAAGAAAGGTCACATCTTTACCTCTTACAGAAGGACTAAAAGATGCAAGGCATCTTTTTGGAGGCACCTGGCAGAAGAAAAAGGAGTGTCAAATCAGACGTAACTTAAACACATTATAAATTCTTGAGAAAGGCTGGGGAAATTGTACTTAAACACACCAGGTTGAAATGACCCCAAAGGTAAACAATTCCTTGATGAAAACATCAATGATTTTTTTAAAAATTGTGTATGCATGCTTTAGGTCAGTGAAGATTACATCTTATGTAAGGCCACTTAAAAGACAGAGCTCTCACAAGAATTACAAATTATTCTGGGCCCATGAAAATCATCCTGGTTTTAATTACAACATTAAAGACAAATCCACAAAGTTGTAAGTTCTGCTGGCAAGGCAAGCAGTCATTATAAATCTGGACAAGGGATCACACAGAAATTGTAAAAAAGGGCTGTGAGAGATTTCAGTACTAGCTATTTTCGTCTTTAGAAATGTTTTTCACTTCAAAAAGTCATCAGCACTTGTGCTCAGCCAAAACTTACTCATAAAACTAACCAGGATTTCTTAACATAAACTGTCCTTAAAAGGATACTGTCAACTCCCAGCTAGTCAGTTTTTGGGAATTTTAAACATGTTTCAGTACATGAATCGCTGGGCTGATGCCTGTCCTTTTGTCACAGTACCTCACCTTTTTTCCCCAGTGCTTTATCTTGCCCTTTTGCAGCATCAAAGGCACCACACAAGCTCAGGGAACCAGAAAATAGGGAGGTGAAACAGAGAGCCTGGAAAGCATTGTGAAATGCTGAAAACAAGCCAGGGGAGCTAAACAAAGAACTGAAAAGGTATATCTCCTTTTAATAATTTCCAGTTCCAGGAATTGTTTGGAAGAGAGAAAAGTGTCAGGTAATGATGCTCCTGCAATTTAGAGTTTAATTACAGCCAATACTGTAATAAAGAGAGGAAAGATGGACAAAATGAAAATTCTCTTCTGATATTAAGATGACTTTATAAAATATTTTTAAAAAGGCAAAAATTCAGACAAAGCAAGAGTTCAGCATGTTGTGGAACAGACATCTAATATAGTTCCTATATCCAGGCACTTTAAACCAAAATTTTCTTACAAATATCATGATCCCATGCCATGATGAGTTGCTGGAGGTGATAACTGCAGTGACTTCAGTGGGTACTGAGGGCCAAACTGGGAGAGGAGTCCCTCAGATCATCAGACAAGAGCTGTACAAGTCTGTAATGCATTTTATTATATTACATTTTTGTCCGCAGCCCTATCCTGCCAGTGGGATTTGTGCAGCTGGGTCCTTCCTCTTGGAGGGACCCTCAATGATAGCAAAACAAATCTTTCAGTGAGGCTGTCAGGATTCAAACACTGCTGCCCCTCTGAAACAAACCTGAATCCTACTGAGACCCTTGTTTGGCCTTTCCTTACCTTCTCATTTGCTTGAGAAGGGCTGCAAGGACAGCCTCAGGAAACAGCCACAGCAAGCCTTGCCCAGTCCAATGCCAGCTTTACTCCAGAGGAAGAGGTTTGGAGCTGGTGGTCCAGATCAGCAGTGCAGGATGAGTCCCAGGCATAAACAGCAGCAGGCGCATGAGCCTGTCATTACAGGCTCTTCCCATGTAACTTCAGCTGTCCAACATGGAATGACGAGTAGGCAAAAGCACCTTTGGAGGTGCTGTGCCTCCTGTTGACTCAGCTGGATGACTACACTCCTCAGTGGTGCCTATAGTCAGGCTGGCCATGTTTCCCTTCCCACTGTGCCAATCCCTCCCTAGGCAGTTTTCCACATACAGCAGGCAACTCACATGCTACATATACATCACTCGTGGTGTCTGCTGATATCTCAGAGACAATTATAAAACAGTCACTTGGAAATGGCAGAGTTTCTTAAAGAGGCAGCCAAAGTTAACCCTTCTCCTTTGCTTTCTTCTTTCCATTTGTCTTTTCAGCTGCTCTTGTTGTTGTCTAACATTTGGCACTGCTGTAAAAGCTGTTATGCCAGAGTGTTTCAGAAAATAAGATAACCTTCTGCTGTGTTTTATAGTGGGTCCATTCATGAAGACCAGAACTTTCTATCCTGCAACGGCAAAGAGTTCCTGTCCCTGAGATATTCTACTATTCCACAGCTGTTAAAAAGAAGCCAAAGCAAGCCTAAAAGAATTTAGCATGGAAAACATATTACAGGTTTAGTGACACTGTTGGGCTTTTGTTTAGGTTTCTTTATTATGATGAGTCATAGTAGGTAAACTTGACATGCAGTTACCAAAGTCATGTGTCTGCTATATTTTAGCTTTGGAAACAGCAGCAATGCCTTTGAGAAAGGACTTCAGGAATCCTGAAAGCCAAGGTACCCTCACTGTGCTGCTTTTCCACCCTTTGGCTAGAAAACAGAGGGGTAGATTCTCCGGACGAGCCCTCTCCACATTAGGCCTTCCTTTTAAGACCCTGGCACTGGGAATGCTGTCAGCAATAGAAGGATGTCTTGTTCTGCATCTATCTGGCCTGCCTTCAGCAGAAGTGAGCCATGCACAGGTGAAACCAGCAGAGCTCTGCTAGTGCTGGTAGTTCCACTGCTACTTTTATTGCTGGAGCTGTTCCAATCACAAACCCCTTTGGCAGGGTTAGGGTGAATGGAGCCCGAAACCAGCTCCCCACCCCTCTCCCTCACCTTTCAGCCCGGTCCTAAAGAAAACTGAAACTAAGCAGAGAGATTTCCACTGCTCTCATTCCCCAGGTGAGTGTCCCACAGTGCACCTCTGCGGTCCTGTTCGTGGAGAGGAGGGGTGGAAAGGGAGATGTGAGATTCCCCTGGCTCAGTAAGTGCAGTGCCCACCCTTGCAGGTATAAAAGGGCAGCAATGCAGTCATCTATATAAAGAATGTTTTTTGGAGGGGTTATGTATGAACTGCCTGATGGCAAGGGTATCAAATGAAGGTCGAGCATCAGAGACCTTTAGGCTGTTACGAAACATGACTCATGGATTAGTTAACTGCCTGTCAGATTTTCCATTATGAAACTTTAACCACAGCCCATATCTGCAGAGCACCAACACCTGTACAAGTACAAACAAACAAGTGGTTATGTATGCATTTGCACTGAAGTGGGTCAGGAGATGTGCCACAGTATCGAGAGAAGTGTTTTCTTTAGTTACAAACTATTAACTAAGGAATAAAAATGAGAGGAGGGGGAGAAGATGCTATGAGAGTAAAAAAAACTGTTTTGAAGTATTTATTTGCCAAAGATTCTGCAAGATAAATCTTTACAGTTCAACTATATCAGATGAATCAACCTAAAAGTTCCCCTCTACAGAGTACCATTATTTTAGCCATGATGGACATCACTGCTTCCTAATCCAAGCATTTGCTTTTCCAACTCCCCTTGATGGCATGAGCAAAAGTGAAAAAGCAACTATTTGCGTTCTGGAAAATGATTATTTAGATAGTAAACTAAGAAAGAATTTTAAAGATTTTTAAAAAATTATTTCCAAAAACCAGCAAGATGTAGCCACTTGGTGGAAGACCCTCATGTGTCTGTCATCAGCCATGACACCTGGCTGCTTTGAGGTGGCTGTAAATGCAAAAAGGAAGATGTGCTCTGAAGGTTCCCCACAGGAAGTGGGGCTTTTGACCTGTGTGTGTCACCACTTTGATAGACTCCACAGGTGAGATTCAGCTCACCTAATTTTAGATGTCTACAGTGTCTATCCCTACATCTGAGCCTGTTGCCCCATAGGCAATTTAAAGGTATGTCTTATCTGATCTATTTTAAATACCTGCCTTAGGATGAGATGATTCATGACCTCCAAGTGCCTTTTTTCTCCACCGCAGCTGAAACAGGGGCCCGAGATGACTTGGCTGGAGATCCTTCCATATGTCCCTCTACAGCTGATTAGATGAACCTGCCTGAATGCTCTGCCCCCACAAGGCTGGTAATTCAAGTGAAATGAGTTGGTTGACACTGTTCCTTGCTATTGCAATGTTTTGTCCACATCACAAAACCACCACCACATCTGGCACAAATGAATCCTCGGAGGCTGCCCAGAGGCTACTGATTAAGGAGGAAACCTGAACCACTTAGATATATTTCATCACCACATTGTCTTCTTGCCTCTAGAGATGTTCCAGATCACAAGTTAGGTATGGAGTTCTCACTCCTCCTACCACTGTGGTGTATAATCTGTGAAGACAGAAGTCTCCATTTCCATTCCTTGTCAGTCCAGCTCATTTCATGAACACCATATTCATCTGAATGTTAAACTGCTGCTCTATGAGAAGTTCAGAAAATATAAACTGTAAAGCACAATGAAAAACAAATCAGTCTCAAGAAGTGAAGTCTGAGGAGGGGCAGAATAGCAGCACACAAATATATAAAAAGCAACTGCAAAGAGGAAGGAAATAAACTACTTTTCCTGTTTACCATGAATAGTCTAGAAGTGATGAGTGCAGGGAGACTTAAGTTACTTCGCAGTGAGGTGACACACAACAAGCCGTGCAGACACGTCTTGGAGCTGAAAAGCAGCATTGTGCCATCTTTTAGACAAGGGGGAAGTCACCAGGAGCTGCTGTCTCACAGAGAGGCAGCAGCAGCTCCTGCTTCCCTGCAGGCACTGAGCTGCCTGCTCGGAAAGGGGTGGGAGGGTTTCAGCTCCACCGTGTCCGTGGGTGTCTGAAAAGGAGCCGGGAGCCCTTGGCTCACTAAGCAGCTTTTCAGTCCCAGCATGGAGCAGGGGTTCCTGCCTCACAGCTGAGGAGCAGTGGCTGTGCTGACATGACAGCATCCTGGGACCCTGCCCCTTAGGAGAAGCCAACTGCTGCCAGGGTTGGGAGCCCTCCCCCAGTTTGGGCAAGAAGTTGGTGTTCTGGACATCCAGTCCAACGATCATCCATCCAGAGTGGAGGGATATATTTAGTCTTAAGGCAGTGTGGTGGACTAGATATCTCAAACCCCCTTTACCTTTAATGATTTAAGTGGAAAGGTTGCAATGTGCACACTGAAGCCTGAGCTAAGCCTCTTACAGTGGAGAGGGCCAGAGCTCCACCTGTGTGACCTCCACTGCTAACCAAAGCCAGCAAGAAGGACAGGGTGGCCTTTGATGAACCCATCCAGAAAAAAGACTATTTTCCCCTGACATTAGTTTTTTCATGGTTCTTTCTGTGGCTGCCACTACAAGAGATATGACTGAAAGATTATGCAGCTGAGTGCTCCTATTTACGACTCCAACATGGTATAACCAATGTAGAAAACATATTGGAGGGGAAGGGGTGAGGGGGAAAGGGGAAGAAAGGGCTTTCATTTAAAATGAAAACTGAAACAAAACAGGTTTCACTCAGCCACATTCAGTCTCACACTCACAAGTGCAGCCACCAGGCATCAGGTCAGCATGTTCAAGCCATTTATCCAAAATCCAGGCAACATGAAGACTGTGCCCAGGTAATGGGTCCAGGATCTGTGTGATGCCATAGGGAACACAAGGGATGCCAACTATCAAGCCCTCCTCATGTCTCTTGGGTTGTTCTTGGATTCATGACTATGCAGAGGGTTTGGACATCTTTTTGTATCTTTTTTGAATTTTTTTGGAACAGCATCTGCATCCTGTCCCAGCTCTGACAATCATGAGGACTAATCCCTTTGTACCCAGTTCTGAGTGTCTTGAGGGACAGCAGGGAGATGCCCTGTGGTCTTGGTGACCTGCTAGCCTGGTGTCATTAACTCAGGCCATTCAGGGAGCACTTTCCCCTCTGAGTGCTCCAGCTGGTGCCTCCACATCCAGACCTTCCCTCTCCTCTGCTCACAACTAACTGTATGACCCTTTGTATTTCAAGGTTCTACACTTCTTCCATTCCCTTGCTGGAGATCCCTCACTTACCAAGGGACACACCTAATCAAAAGTCAGCAGCAACAGTGAAGGAACGGAAAGATGGGCCTTCTTCCCCCCTTTTCTTGAAGACCAGAATTGGGTTTGGTTCACAGTTTTGGTCTTTTAGTTCCTGGCAAGGCACAGCAAGAATTGCTGGCAGCAAGGGCAGCAGATCCCTGAGGGCTGGAGACTGGGACTGCAGGGGATACCCAGGGCATCAGGGCAAGGTCTGGCAGCCCAGGGCATTCCCATTCCCCATCCAGGTGCAGCTGGGGGTGCCAGGGCAGCCTTAGGCACAGGGCACCTCCCCAGCTCGGGGACAGCCATGGCTGGGACAGCTCATGGACCTATGGCCGGGCAGGACAGGGCTGTGGGAGCTGGAGACCAGCACTGCTGTGGAGCTGAGGGTGTCCTCAGGACTCTGACAGTCCCACAGGCCTTTCTGAGCTGCCATCACACCCTCTGCTCAGTGACCCACCAGAGGATTTTCAAAGAAGAGTCTAATGCTACATTTATGTTACATAAGATAGAAGTTACATTTGGTACTTGGAAATAGTAATTAGAAAAGGTTTACAGAAGGCAAAATGAGAACATTAGTGCCTTCTTCAAATTAGAATACTCTTGTATATAATATATATATAATACAGTATAATACTAATGCTGATTAATATAGGAGCCATCTTGACTAGGTGCCTGTTTTGATTTAGGCAATTACTAGCTTGCCAGTTCAAACCAGTTCAGAATGAGAAATCACAGCATCCAAGGTCTACTGATGTGCCTCTTCCCTTTCTTCTTGCTGCTATAGGTCTTTCTTCCTTCGTCTTCACCCTCTGTTCCTCTGAGCTTGCCTACAAGAAAGGTACACTCACAAAATTACAATCTCCTTGTAAACCAGTAGTTAACTCCAGGCATTCATTTGAAGAGGGGCAGTAGATGGATACTCATGACTTTTTCCTACTGAATATCATCATCCAACAATTTTTTTGGCAAAGGACTCCATTTTTAATACCTGTAGGAACAGACTGGGAGCCAGTCCCTTCTCCTGCCCTGAGAGTGCTGTGGGCTGGGATGCCCCAGCAGGAAAAAGGCTGCAGTGGGCAACATCTGCTTCACAGCCTGTGTCAGAACAGAGTGACAGCACAGGGCTGCTTTGGTGGGACCAGCTGACTGGTGCTGTGCTACTTCTGCCCAGTGGATTGAGGCTCCTCCTTGCCCCCAGCTTTTCTTCCCATTTGGAGGACACAATCTGCAGAAGAAGCTGCTGGACTCTCTTTGTTCTGGTGTAGGGAAATTTATTGCTTTGCAAGTTCTTCCTGTTCCTAATTGACCTGATCTAACCTGAAATAAGCCATTTGTATTCCTGCAGAGGAATACCAGGGAGTCCACATGGCCTATTGCCCAGGTTTAACATAATTTCTTTAAAGCAAACTGCAAATTAATAGTAGTGCAACTTTCCTGTGCAGGCAAGCCCTTAATCTAATTGGAACATGGAAAACAGCATTTGTGAAGACAAAGCAGTGCATAAATTGGGGAGTAAGAGAGGGAGGATATGTAATTTGGACTCCAGTGGGGACAATGGAGAGATCTGAATGCAGAGAGATAGAAGTGATTAAGGTTTTCAAAATCCAAGCTAGCAAGGAATCTAGGGATATGAAAAATAGAGCCCAACTCAGAAATGTTCAATGTTCATAGAACTGCCATGTTCTTTCCATTCATTCTTCCAGTTGGGACAACCACCCCTGTCATTTTAGGCAAAAAATACCCTCCCTTGCACCCCCTACAACTCCTAGCCACAGAAAAAGTCCAGCATGGTTCTGACAGTGCACAAGCTGGAGCATTCAGTTAGTGCTGCCTCTCAGTAACAGTATTTAATACTTCAAAATATCTCTCTCTCAGTTAATAAGGAGCAACGCTGGGCATTCCCCAGAGAGCTGAGGCCATCCACTTAACCCGAGCACTCCTGGCAGCTGCACCGTGTTGCACAACCACCAACTGCAAAGGTCAGAGCTTGCCAGGTGCTCACACCTGGCAGCAGAAGTCAAACCCCTGCACACAGGAGGGGAGAGAGCAGGCAAGGCCCTTCCTTGAAAACCCAGGAGGTATCTGCTCCATCTCTCACCTGTGGCCAGGGAAAATCCTCCCCAGCCAAGAGAGGTGCACAGCAGACAGAGGGACTTGCTGGCAAAGCAGGGATACTTAGCTGGGACATGGGGTGGAGGCTGGGAGTGAGGGTCTGGATATCCCATCAGGCTCTGGAGGAGTGACTTCTTGGGGGCTCAGGGAGGAGGGAGGGGGAGGAAGCCTCTCCTCCTGCATTTCTACACTCCTCTGGACCAGGGAAGCAAGGCAGCCCCAGAAGGCAGGCAGGCCAGTCCTTTTTTTGGGCCAAGCATGTAACACAGCCGGCTCACAGCAAGCAGCATGGATGTGTCTTTGCTGCTCTGCTCACTCTTGCCTTGAAAGGGGACCGTGTTTATCTTGTCTCCCATTCCTTTGCCTCCATTCTGCTGCCATTTCAGTGATAGCCTTGGCTGGCACTCCAGCTCAAGAGGTATGTCCTGTGTGAAATTCATGGACTCATCCTTCCTCTGTCATGTAACGAGAAGAAATAAGGACAAGACTATGCTTGTGCTTCCTCAGTTCCCACAGAAACCTGTGACTACTTGATCTTGTCACTAAACCATTTCATTTTAAAAAAAAGAGAGAAAGAGAAGCTGCTTCAGATAAGGACTATTATATGTTTGAAATGGCAAAATCTCCTCTGTGTACCCCTGTTCTAGAATCATAGCTTATAAAACTTTCTGTCTCTCCTTTCTCACAGAGTCTCTGCTGTCTGTAAACAGTCTTTAGTGGTTTTTCAGGACAAGATGTGAATGTCTTTGAAGCTTTAGAACACGCTCCAGGCATCTTTTCAGAGATTCATCACGAACCTGCTCTTCATCAAGCCCTCTCAAATCAATTGTGTACATTCTATCTACCAGTCTGTAGTGTGGAGAGACAAAGGGAAGAGGAGCCAGCAACGCTTGGGTGGCAATAAACTAGCCAAAGAACAGAGTAGCTCTTAATCAGATTGCCTTTTAATTCTTCAGGTGAGTTAAAGGCATTATGTCCTCTCTGAGACTTAGAATAAAGGTGTACTCAGCAAAGGCAATGATAGAAAAAAGTGTTGCAGCATAGTGGAAATATTTTGTATTCTATCAAGTGCTGTCCAGGCACAGTTTAATACTAATGTTTTTATTAGGAGTAACTTCCTCTATTACTTAGATTTTGTGTCAAAACAGAGTCAAAGGAACAAAAACAAATAAACCCCCCCCCCTGCACATTTTGGCTAAAATACCTAATGCAATTCTACAGGCAACAGAAAACTCTGCCCAGATTTTCCTGAGATTCCCTGCTGAGTGCCATGACTTGTGTAATGAGCACCCAGTGAATTCCTTCCCCGAGGAAATGTGGGTGCACATCCTCTGCTCTCATCCTGTTCTGCCCCTGCCTTCCCAGAGGACGCAGCTGTGGCTCCACACAGGCTCCTCCAGCAGCAGCTCCAGGCTCCTGTTCTCCTTGCCTGGGGCTGGTTACCCCTCTCATGTTGGACTGGCAAAGGCACTTGGCAAATGCCTCCCTGCCAGACTGATCCACTGAAAAATAACACCCTCTGCACACCAGTTTAAAAAATATTAGAGTCTGAAATGAGCTGGGCATGCAGAGCCAGATGGGGACTACATCAGCTGGCCATGCCAGTGTGAGAAATCCTTGGCTAACACTGAGTTAGGGCACAGGTATGGTGGGAAATATTCGCTGAATTGACAACGTTGATTGACCACAACCCAGTATCCCACACACATTTACCAGGGTAGAGAGTTGATGTAGGCAGGGTTTTTTTCTACCCCTACAGAGTTATTTTAAACTCAGGTCAGTTCCTTCATTGACTGCACGGACTGGCATCACTGGCAGCTGTACTGGGACAGAAGAGGGGACACCTGGGGGACAGGAACAAATGTAAAGTGCTGGGAACTGCCCACACCAGTCCTACTGCCGACAGAAGTGTCTGAACAGAGGCTGCTTCCCAAACATGAGGAACCTGGCAAGGCCGTCCAGTGCCCCAAACCTAGTTTTGTTTTGAAGTCAGAGGAAAGGTGCCAGCTTTAACAATGCTTTTCCATTTTATTTTGCTGCATAATTTTTTACATAGATTATTTTAAAACTTACCCAAGGAGTCCAAAGAGTTTTGTAGCCACTGCTGTAGGGAAATGCAGACTTTCTGGCGAAGGCTTCACCATCAGGACCATCAATGGTTGCATGTGGTTCTTCTTTTCATGTTATTCCTCCAAATCAGTCAAACTGTGCCTTTTGACTCCTAAAACTGTCCACAGAACTTTGGGAACTGATCAAACAGAGCATGTAAAAATTATCCTGTTAAAGACAGATCTCTGCTGTTACTGAGAGATATACTCCGTTGACTAAA
Organism: Lophotriccus pileatus; assembly: GCA_035583135.1. NCBI lineage: Eukaryota > Metazoa > Chordata > Aves > Passeriformes > Tyrannidae > Lophotriccus > Lophotriccus pileatus. The sequence goes on from JAWWES010000001.1 coordinate 109,001,930, forward strand.
GACTCTTTCCAAGTCCCTCTGCTAACTTGTGGCTGGACAACACTGAATTTATGTTTTTATTGCCCTGCTTACAATATGAAAGACTCACACAAATATTGTATTGTATTCATAAGCAGCTCTGTAGAACAAGAAACGAGTTCTCAGTACTGCAACCTGAGAATTACATCCATGGTAGGATATATTCTGTATCACACTCTGGATTTCAGGGCCTGAGTTGCTTTACCATTAGTAAAATATCTCCTTTCCTTAAAAGTGAGCCCATAGTTCTGTAAGATGAGAAATCTGCTTGCTAAGATGGTTGGTACCGTATGACCCGCTGATAGTTTCAAAACAGATAAGGAAGCTCACGTACACAAGGTCAGTGTCTATCAGTGTTGGATAAAAATATTCTAAAAGGCAGGTACAACTTCATAAACAGCGTTGACTTCACAGCCCACACGGGTTTGGTGGCAGCTGGTGATACTGTTTTCCTAATGCAACCCCTCTACCCCCAGAAAGCTGTGTTGCTGGCTATTTGGGGTTTAAGTGTAGCCTTTCAGAACGGCTACCAGGTGAAGGAACAGCAAATTTGGGAATCCTGTTAGGACTTGAGTGTCCGAGCAGCTGGGGCTGTCAGGTTTTAAGCAGTTTTGGTTGAGCCCATCAGTAAAAACCTGCTGAGTTCAACAGACAGTAAGCAGGGTTTGTGAGGACTCCGGTGTTGGTTTAATGCTTGACTGAGGTACTCAGGAGCTTCTCAGTTTCCTCCGGGGAATTGTGTCTGACTCAGCTGTGGGAGAATAAAAGTGAAACTGAGAATACATAGTCCTGCCTAGAGCAGGTGGCAACTTAATACCAGAGGGAAAATGGATTTCCCCAAGAACTGACTTTCCTGACTGCAGGATCAGGGTTTAAATCACTATGATACTTCTAAAAGTTGCACAGCAAAGAATGAATTAATGTCATTTTCTCATGCATATGAATTATCTCAAACAATGCCCTTGTTTATAAAAGCACTGCAGACATTGCAGGGATGTAAATATCGCAGAATTGTTTAGAAATTAGAATTGTCTGTAAAGCTGTAAGAAGAAAAGGAATGAAAAGATTTCTTTGAAACTGGCTTTCAAAAAAATTTGGGCCTACATCCAGTAACGGCTTTTTAAAAGAATACAGAAACTTTTTCTTTTTTCCTTTTAACTGTCAGGCAGCCTCGGTGAAGACACCTGCAAGCTTTTAAATTATATAAATAGGTGCACATGGGGAAGAAATACAGATGTAAATCTTTAATTCTGGACCTGTAGCTGGCTGAAGGAGCGTTGTGGAAGAGCAAAGCAGAGGACTGCTAAAATGTTGTGTTTAAGGCCAGACCCCGTCCTGTGCAGAACTGACAGGTTGGTCTGCGAGAAGGTGTTTTGCTCATTTAAGGATTTGTTTGTGGATGTTTCAACCTCGCAGGGCTTAATTTCTGGAACGGGAGGACTTTGGTTCTAGCGCTCCAACTTTAAGGGCAGCAAAACCCAAGCGGAGATTAATCAGCTTTATGTGTGAGTACTGTGGAAAAGTTTTGCCTTGCTTTTGAATCCCACGATGAATCCAGCCATCCTTCTGGAGTATGAATCTCCCCTATGCTTTCTTGTTGGGGGAGGGAAATGGAGGAATAACTGCTGTGTGTGGACCAAGGACAACCAAACCCCGCGTCCTTTTCCTCGGATACCTCGGTGTGTCCTGACCCTCTGAGCGTGTTTGTCAGGACTTTTACTGACCCAGATTTCAGGAAGAGGCTCCAGTGTTTTCTGTGTCAGCAGGCTGTGATGGAAGGAATGGAGTTATTTTTATATATATATATATATATATATATATTAAAGACAGGTATTTTAATGCTTATTATTTGACTGATATTTGCAGGCCAAGAGTCTTAATGACTCCAAGGTGGGGCATTTTGGGGATGTAATGGGATGGTGAAACTGCCACCACAGGGAAAATGGGATGGGGGGGAGAGGGGGAACCTTTGGCATCTCCTTTGATTTGACGACTTTTAGGGGGGAAAAGATGCTGGATGCGTGCAATAACTCGTGTGGACCACCACCACCAGCGTGTCGGGGTGAGCGGCTCGCAGCGATGTGCGCCGGGGGCTGCGTGCACAGGGGATCGTTTCAGCCCTGCAGACGCACAGGTTACGGTGTCCGCACCCGCGCAGGGGGCAGGCGGCGGAGCCCGGTGCGTTTCGGGGGGGCAGCTACCCCTCCTCCCCTCACCCCCCCAGCGCCGCCATTACGCGCTGCGCCACGGCCCGGGGGAGGGGAGCGACAAGATGGCGGCGCCCGCCCACGTGACCGGGGGCCCGCCTCCTTCTAGGGCCGTCCGGGCAGCGCGCGCGCGGGGCGCTCTCGCGAGAGTGGCGAACAAAAGGACAGCGCGGCGGAGCGAAGGGGTCGGGGGGTTGAGGGGTGCCGTGATCTCGCGAGAATCCGCGGCCGGTCTCCCACCGCCACCCTTGAGGGAGCCGAAGTGAGGGAGAAACCTCGCGGTATCTCCGGGAGGCGCCGCGCGGGCCCCGGCGTCCCGAAGTCTCGCGACAGCTCCCGGAGCGCCCCCTTCACCGTGCGCTGGGCTGTGCGGAGATCTCGCGAGAGCGCGGTGAGGGCGGGCTCGGGGGGGGGGGCCGGGTGGGGGCGGTCGCGTGCGCGCTGAGGTCAGCTCTCGCGCAGCTCAGCGCGGGGGGCGGGGCCTATATAAAGAGCGGGCCCGCGGCGGGGGGGGCTCAGTCAGGGCAGCGATTCGTGGTGGAACGAGCGGCAGCGGCGGCAGCGACATCCCGGCCCGGCGCATCCCAATTCTCGAGGCGGAGCGGGACGAGCCCGAGACCTATCTCTCGTTATGAGTCATGTGGCGGTGGAAAATGCCCTCAGTCTAGACCAGCAGGTGAGCAGGGAGCCGGGGAGCGGAAAGGCCGCTCCGTTACCCGGAGAAGGCGCGCGGCGGAAGCTCCGCGGGCGGCGGTGGCGGGAGGGGGCGGTCGGGATCCCTCGCGCGGAGGCTTCGCCCCTCCGTCCCGGGGGCCGCGTCGCGAGTCCCCCCCCCCCCGGTAACCCCACCTCGCCCCCCCCCATCGCGGCCTGTTGTGGCGCACTCGGTCGTTGCGCAGTTCCCGCCGTGCCGAGGCCCCGCGCCCGGCCGGGCCCCCCCGCGGCGGTGCGGCGTCCCCGCGGCCCGTGAGGCGTTGCGGGGCGTGCGGGGCCCGTCGGTGCCGCCCGGCCCGGCCCCGGCCCCGCTCGGGCCCCGCGGCCCC
>JAWWES010000001.1:109005297-109104197 GCA_035583135.1 Lophotriccus pileatus
CCCGGCCCCGCTCGGGCCCCGCGGCCCCCGCGCCGCGCTCGGACCCGCTTTGTGTGGGAGCGCCGGGAGCAGCGGCGGCCCCCGGAGGCCGCGCCGGGAACTGCAGCGGGGGGGAGGAGGAGGAGGAAGGGGCGGTCAATGGCCGCCATTGTGCGGGGCGGGGGAAGGGGGCACAGACGTACACACACCCCCCGCACACAGACACGGCGCTTTGTGTGCCGCCGCTGCCCCGGGGGTGGGGGGGCGGCGCTGGCGGCCGCCTTTGTTCGCGCTCCGGTGCCGCCGGGCCGCGGTGACGCAGTTGGGCCTGGAGTCGTGTTTTTTTTCGTATCCGTGTTTTATTTATTTTTTTCTTTTACTATTTATATTTTCTCCCTTCTCATTCCTACGCTCCCCCTTTCCCCTCCCCCCCGCGCTGGGCGGGACCGATGGTTATCTAACCCCGCGGGGGCAGGAAGAGCCCCATCTGCCGCGGCCGGGCAGCCCTCGCCCTGCGCCGCTCCGGCGAAGTAGGTCATGGAGAGACGGTCCTTCCCTCCCTCTCTCCCGGCTCCCCCCGCTCCCCCCCCCGCCTCACACGTGACGGGCGCCGGCGGCAGGATTAGCTGCTCCCGCTGCGCCGGGAATCCAGCCCGCAGTGCCGCACTGAGATGGCGCCGGGGCTGCGCCAGCGCCGCCGGGACGGTGTTACCCCCGCACGGCGGGGGTCCAGCGCAGGGAGATTCACCCATCGCTTCTCTTGACGCTGGAGAGCCGCTTTAACTTTTTAAAGAGGCTTTGTTTGCGTTTGCTCTTAAGTATAGAATCGTCGTGAACCCCCGCGTTGATGCTTCCATCAGCTGAAGTGATGAGATTTTTTTAAGCGATGGCTTCAAAGAGGGTGTTACGAGGCCACCCGTGTGAGAATTTTTAACGGTCTGAATGTCTCTTAATAGCAGCACATGCAGCTTCATGTTGGAAGACGCTTCTGTTCGTCTGAAGTGGTCTTAAGTAAAATTCAGTTGCATTTAAACACGCCTTATTTTTCCTTAGATAAGTTCATAATCTTGCCACGCAGTTGCAATAAGCTGGTTCTTCTAAAACAAGTCTATATTGTGCTGGACTTAAAACCTCTGACGCACAAGCACTCAACACCTTTTGGAAGACTTTACTGTGAGGCTGAAGGGCTTTAAAAAAGAAAAAACAACGAAGCAAAAGTTGTATTTTCCGAAGTAATTCTAGATATCGCCTCGTGTTTTGTGAGCAGTGGCTGCCTTGAACATGGAGACCAGAATCTCTTAGTAGTGTTAATGCGAGTAAAAGAATATCTGAGTTTCTGCAAGTGAAGTGTCCGACTGAGTTGGTGTTATTTGGACTGGAGTCTCTGTAGGAAAAAAAAAAAAGCCATTGTTCTCAATCAGAATGTGTTTGAGTGACCTGGAAGACTATTTAAAATGGTTGTTGAGCTGCAGTGAGTGTGAAGCAGAAGTCTGTGGTAGTGATTTGGTGGGTGAGAACTCTTCTGGCCTTGCTGCCCTTTGGTGTGTGTTCCTCGGTGGGTTTGAAGACACTAAAAGATGTTACAGGAGTGCTAACTATCAGGAGGTGTAACTGGCACTGTGTAAACAAGTTACTTTGCAGCCACAGTTTGTCAGAATAGTTATTGCTTTTGATCAGCAAAATGGGGGGTTTGTATCTTAGCATAAATTCGTCATATAACATCTTGATATTTGTTTTATTTCTTCTAGTTTTCTGGTCTAGACTTGAATTCCTCAGACTCTCAGAGTGAAGGAAGCTCTACAAGCAGTAAGTACATGCAAATTCTCAAGCTTACAGACACACAGTTTTAGAAATAAGGGGTTCGTAGCTGTGAAGAACATTTTTTAAAGCCATAATTTACAGAGGCCGATGGGGGGGAAATTAAAGAGTTTGCCAGTTAAGTGTACATTGGAAACGCTGTTTCAGATAGGACCACTTTATTTAGCATGATACAGCATGTATACATTTCTGATATACTTGAGAGAACTTAGTGTTCCAGTTTCATCTCAGCTTTTCAGTTGCCTTTTACTGGGGCTGAGGATTGTAGTAGTGATGTGGTGATCTGTCTACTCAAAACATCCAGGTGGAGTAGGAATGTTAATTCCACTGATCTTGGTTCATTGAGTAAAAACTGATGTTAAAGGCTTAAGTACTTTAGGAAGAGGGAGGGAATCTTCCAGGAATTCACATTCAGCTTGTGCCTGGCACATTGTGATTCACTTTGCTTAGCAGACAGATGCTTCTGGATTTAAATGAGGAATGCTATTCAGAGGCAGTTAGGTGTGGCTTCTGGTTTGATCTGAGCTGAACTGGTGGGGATGGTGGAATTTAAGGGGAAGGGCTGTGAGTGCCAGTACTTAAATGTCACAGTGAAAATCTTCAGCTGTTCAAGTATCTGGAACCAGATTAAGCTTTAATGAGTTCTGGGAAGTTGGGCTTTGTAGACACTGTAACACCCATAAATGTGTGTGACTTGGTCAGAGAAATAGCAAGACATCTGTGCCTTAAAAGCAGCTGCTGAAATGAATGTGCAATAACTTAATCTTCAACTCTGAGAGAATGAAACCAAGTGCTGTATTAAAGGACTGTTGTTCAAAGATGCTGCAAGAGGCCTCGAGGCAGACATTTTTACTAAGCAAAAGCTGTTGTTGACAAGACTAGCATTTCAAAATGTGCTAACGCAGCCTTTCTTTTGTCCTTTAGAAGGCCGATACATTCCTCCTCACTTGCGGAACAGGGAAGCTTCAAAACAGGGTATGTATCAGAAATACAGTGGTAACACTTTTAACTGGTTCTTGGCCTTCTGACTGCGTAGAAACAGCCTGCACAGGCTCGGACAGTGCTGCTTAAGGTGATGATACAGACTGCTTGACTGTCCTGTGCAAAACCAGCAACTTGATCTTTGCTTTCAGTGTGCTATTCTTGGTCCCTTCGCCAGGTTATATTCTAAGCTCATGATTACTGACAAAGTACTGTTTATATCTCTTTAAAAACTGACTGTGACTGAGCCAAGATGGAGTCTCCCATCTTGACTTGATGAACCGTGTAATCTTGAGTGTCAGTCTGAATAGATTTTGTGAGTATGAGTTCTTCTGCAAGTGACTGTGACTTGGAACTTGTAATCAGTTGTTTAGTATGGACAAACAGCACAGTTTCACTTGGTAAATGGATCGTTTACATGAAGACATGTTGTCCTTGTTTAGCTTCCTGCAGTTGTTATGGAAGGCCCCAAGAGTACTTGCAGAAGGAAATTCAGGATGTTGGTGAAAGTAATGTGAAGTACATGACCTATTTTGGTCACGTGTTTACACAGGGGTTTATGCTGAGGAGCAGCCTTTTTATCTTCCCCTTGAATCTCTAAACAGAATACGATGCAGAAGGAAAGTTTCATGAAAGGCTTCAGTGAAGTCAATCCTGACCTCTCTGTAAGATATCAAGAGGGCAGGTGTTGCAGCACGTGTTGTCATTGTGGTGACTTGTGTGGATATGAGAGAAACATTTCCTCTAACACCTAATCACGTACTGGAATGCAGCAGCAAAAACGTTTTCTGCAGTGCTACAACCTAAAGTATTGTTGTTTCATGGGAGGACTTTGAGCTCTCCTATTTCTAAAGCAGTGAACTTTCACAGATTCTTTACTGGAAGAGGACAACTTCCCTTAGGAGTGGGTGGGAGGGTAATGCTGAAAAAACTGCTGATAAATCCCACAGTGCTTCTGGAGCCGAGTTCCTTTAAATCAGACTAGAGGAAATATGCTCCATTCCAGTCTTACACCATGGAAGGAACAGATAAGTCTGTTTTTGTCTTGCTTTTGTACGTGCCCAAGCTAGTGGGCTTTTTAATTATGTGAAGTAAGCATGGTGTGAAGCATCAAATGAGACTACAGCCTTTTACCAGAGCTGAGTGTTTTGGGAAAAGTAAAGGGAATCGTTGGCAACAAGTTGAATGCTCTTGAAGTTCCCAATCACATTGACCTCAGATCTAGCCAGTCTTTGAAGAAACTGACTTGCTAAAGCTGAAGGGAATGTGCAGGTTTCTCAAAAGCTGGTTTGTGAATATCTGCTTTTGTCTAGATTTCTGGTCCTTATGTGGTGATTTGTACCAAACTCCAGGGTTTTTTTGTGGATATTAGATATGGCAGGGATATGTTTGTCAACTTTAAGTACCTGTCATGACCTGTTCTGTATAGGACTGTCAGTGGCACTTTGTTCTTGCCAGACCAGAGTTCAGACACTGAGGCGTACTGTGTGATCACCTGAGGCCTCTCTGGGGACTTCAGACTTCACCCTTGCAGAAATGTAAGCAAGTCATGAGGCTTAAATTTGACAGAACTTTGGCTGCCAACTTTCCTTGGTAAACAACCAAAAAATTTCCTTTAAACCTGGTTGAGTGTTGTCGCTGACCTCCTGACAAGGTTCATAACTGCTGAATGGAAAAGCTACAATTCCAGTTCAGGCTCCTATTGGAAGCAAAGAGAGCATCATAAGTTGAGGGTTGTAAAGCTGAGCTACTTTGTAGAGTGGATTTAAGTCTGTTACACAGTTGTACTTCGATAAAAGTAATGTTTGCCTTTGTTATTTGCACTAAATCAAGGATTTTTTTTCTTTGGCTGCATTGAAGCTGTTCTGTGTTTTGGCTGCTCCTTGGAATTTTAACAACAGATTTTTCAAAGTGTAAACACTAACAACCAACAGGCAAAAAAACCCCACTTGTGTGAGTGTTTGACTGTACAGCAAACTCTTGATGCAGCCTTACAATGGTAGTAACCTGATGAAATTTTGATTGATACAAAAGTTAAACTACTTAAACATTACTGCTTATATACCACTACTACAGCAGAATTGTGTGTCAATAATCCAGTACAGTTGTCTTGCTCACATATCACACCTGTACATACTTCTGTGAAAGTGTTAAATAACTACTACTGCATTCAAGACTTTAAAGAAAGATTTCTTTCCTGTGTGGTGGTGTTTGAACACACTCTGGAAACAAAGAGTGTGTGTGCACATGGGGTTCTCACTTTGCTCTGTAGCTGATGATGGGATGGTAATTCACAGGCATGACTGAAGTTGCACAATGTGCTTACTCACAGCTGAATAGGAAATTGCTTAAGGCAGTGGACTTAAAAAAATAGCTGTGCTTTGTGTTCACAAAGAGCAGAGCATCTTAGTGATTCCAGTAGGTATTGACAAGAAGTGCTTTCTTCTTCAGTTAGCTCCTTCCTGTGGATCTGACCTGCTCTAACACTGGACTGTTGGCTTTGTGAATGGGGACCAAGGCAGTACAGAACTGCAGGAAATAACAGCCTGCATAAAAATAATGTCCTTAGTTTATGTAATGGCGTTTCTCAGCTGTTGAAACTCAATATGGAGGGCTGCCTGGTCTAAAGTGTCTTGCTTCCATGAGCTCAACTTGATACTACTAAAGCTTGTTGTCGTGGTATTTTTCCTGTTAAACTTCCTGGAAGCTGCTCTTGGATATTTAAAGTCTAATCTGATCTATAGCAGATCAAAGAGTAGGTGTTGGAACTCATCTGAAAGTTCTCATGCAACCAAAAGTATTTTATGACTTTCTCCCAGTTTTAAAAAACTGATGATTGGCTGCTGCATGTGTAAACTTTTCAAGTCAGCTGTCAGTGACTTGTGTTAGAGTGTCAGGAAATAAGAGTTAAAATGGTGGTTGAGTGAGAAGCATTGACAACTGTTAACATCGTTCATAGGTGTAAGAAGTACAAAATTGCTCTGGAAGTTGATGAACTCGGTGAATTCCAGACTTAACGTGAGAACTGTGTGCTGGATGGAATTATACAGGTTTTTCCTTACTAAACAAAATGCCTTGGCATTTTAAGGAATTTTCTGATAAATCTTACATGGTCTTGTAATCATTCACATTACAGCAGTCAGTTTGTGGTCTGTTACAGGCATTTATGTCTGATTTTAGTTTGCCATGTGGTGTTCTAAATCCTGACTGTGTTCTGCCAGCCAGTTACTTAGAACTGACTTGTATGGCCTGGACCTCTTCTATGCTATGCGAGTGCCAAACTAAAAGGTGAACTGGTTAAGCAGGGAATATATATTTTTTTGGTCTAAAAGTTGCTGCACTACCTTAAAGAAAATTATGACAAGGTACCAGCTTCAGAAATGGGGACAGTACAGGCCTAATTTCAAGGCTTTTTGGAGCATAAAATTTTCACTCCTTTTTGGAACTTTTCAGGCTTAGTAGATGATCTTTAGTACGGGGCCAGCCCAGTTCTTTCATTTTTGAGTGCTTAGATATGTATGTTCCTGAAGATGGCTGTGTCAGTTCCACTGCTGTTAGATCTCTTGGCAGGATGACATAACCCAGTATTTGTAGTGTGGTTTGAAAGTTACTCATAATAAAATCTGGATTCAGATGCCTTCTAAACTAAAATAACTTTGAGTGTTTAGGAAGTGATTATGGTATTCCTGATATTCTGTCAGTAGTCTCTCTGTGTGAAGTTAATAATAATAATGGATTATTTTTGCTGTCTGTTTCAGTTATCCAGACAAATTAATTATAGCTATCACAGTAGTTTTAAAAGTTCTGTTGTGACCAGTGCATTTCTGGATTCTGGGGAGTAGAATTTCTTGTTTTTAAAAATAGCGGGGAGAAGGGAAATAAACCCCTAAATTTTAGAGAACATCTAAAAAATTAAGGTTATTGTGGTAGCAAAGCTTTTTTCCAAGAGACTGGGGCCTAGAACAGCCCATTTCTTTGGAATAATTTTGTTTTGTGATTGCTTTTATTGTCCGATGAATAGGTCTTGACTGGTTTTGTGCTGTGGAGCCGTCAAAGCATGTTCACTTACAGGGGTGACATTATTTGTTTATCTGTTCCATTATTTCACTTGCTCTCTGGTGGAATCCCGTAGCTGAGACTGGTTGGGTCACGTTTTCAAACTTGGAAAGGTTGGACCTCTGAAACAGAATTTGTAATTTCTTAGTCCAGTACCAGAGTGGTGTTTAATGCTTCGCGTTTCTGCTGCCTCACAGTCCCTGTAGCTGAATAAAAGTGAGGCTTTTTACGTAATGGTCTTGGCAAACTGAGGTACTTTGTATTCTTTTCTGGGAGCTAACATACCTAAGGAGGCACTTTCTGTGGGCAGCTATAAAAATGCTGTGGAAAGGTCTAGTGTGGTTAATTTGTTGTGAAGAGCTGCATATGCCTTATTTACCCATGGTGCTGTTACTTTGGTTTTAATCTGTGTAGATCATATTGCTTTGTGTACTCGCCTTGTGATAAAACATTGCAACTTCTGACCTATTTCTAATGCAAGGGTAATACCGTTTGATCTCCAGTGGAGGCCTTGTTAACCTCCAAAAATTAGAGGCATAGTCAAGAATTTCTGTTGGTTAGAGAATGTAGGTGAGGCTTGGCAAGACTTAATGTCTTCATTTTTCTTCTTGCCAGAGCAGACAAATAAATTACTAGTACTAAGGCACGTGCACGTTTTAAAAAAAAAACAAAACCAAAACTTGTACATGAGTGGAGGACTTTCAGCAAGTTCTGGTGGGTGGTGAGAAACACTTAGTCCCTCATTGAGTAAGTCTTAACATCCATACCCCATAACTTCCCTTCTTGAAGGACTTTCAGTCCTGTAGAGCTTCCAGTGAAGATGTCCTGGAACTTGTATTTTCTTGTAAGAACGTGGCCTGTGTAATGGGTGGCTAAAGTAGTCTTTCCCTTGCAGGGTTTGACAGTGGTGGCTGGAGTTCCAGGCGGGACAAGGATGCGTACAGCAGCTTCGGAGCACGGTCTGACCGCGATGCGAAGTCGAGCTTCTTCGACCGTGGAACTGGATCAAGAGGAGGAAGGCAAGTACTTCTGTGTCTGGGTGGTGCACAGGAAGTCTGTCTCAGTTCTAGTGCTGCACCTGTAGTCTTGGTGTCAAAATTAGAGTCTAGGTGTGAACAACACGATAAGGTAGGAGGAGCCTGGGAGGGGAGGAGAGAGGGAGAGAACCTTGCCTTTAAAGCTACATGATTTCAAGGATGGGCAACTTGCATGTGTTGAAAAATGTGCCCTGTAGTCTGCTAACAGCCACTCAGTGCAGCTGTAGAGACCGGCTGACTTCAGCATTTCACCAGAAAAGTGCCAGGTGGGTGGCTACTTTCGAAAGAGAAGCTGTTGGGAGCAACACAAGACAACATCAAAGTGGATTTTAATTTTTTTTATTTTAATTTAAATATTTTTTATTGTTTAAAAAGTGTAGTTAATAAAATTGGGTGAGACTCTTGCAGGTTCTCTGCCTTACTTGATCAGTCTTACACACATCATGCGTTGTATGCACAAGTGTGGTGAGAGTGACCTTTATCGACTAGTAAAGCTGACGTTAGTCCTGTATCCAGACTTTTCTCAAACATGATTTACCAGGCCAAAATCTAAACAGTTGAGGTAAGGACTTCTTCCACCTTCTTTCCAAGTCAGTAATACAGGTGAGCTCCCTCTTCTTGAAATAATTATGTGACGTGTAACTGAGGTATTTGGTCACATGTGCGGTGGGGGAATAAAGGAACAAATTGCAACAAAACTTAAGGGTTTTGTCTGGACGTGGGAGACCTGTGTAAAATGAGGCAGAGGAAGGGGTGGGGGGAGTTCAGAATAATGCTTCTCAGGAGGTTTAAGGAGAGCACCCTGAAAAAGAAAATGTCAAAGACTGAGCAACTTGGCATTGCAGCTCTACTGGCAGAAGACTGATTGTTTGCATTTGTTACGCTTAACCAAATAAAACTGGTGATAACAAGGTTTACTGTATTAAGCCAAACTGAGCCCCAAAGTCACAACAAACTCTCCTATCTGGCACAGAATAACATGACCTAGTCTGATGGCTGGGACTAATTTCTGTTCTTAGGTCAAGAAGCAAGTACAGATAATCTGAGGACTGAGTTGTTCCCTGGTGGTGTGTGTAATACACGGAGCATACGCTGCTATGTTGTTACAGCTTTGATTTTTGCATGTGAAAAACCCCTGATGCCTGGGAGTGGTGGCCTAATACTGTTGCTGTGTTTAGATATGAGGAGCGAGGCAGAGGGGGTGACTATGATCGGAGCGGCTTTGGAAGATTTGACCGCGGTGGGAACAGCCGCTGGTGTGACAAATCAGACGAAGATGACTGGTCAAAGCCTCTGCCCCCGAGTGAACGCCTGGAGCAGTAAGTGATGGAATAGCATAAATTCACGTGGCAGGGCCATTGGATAATTCTAGCAAGTAAAATACTGTCTCTTCTTTCTAGGGAGCTCTTTTCAGGAAGCAATACTGGCATTAACTTTGAGAAATATGATGATATTCCTGTTGAAGCAACAGGCAGCAACTGTCCTCCACATATTGAGAGCGTAAGTTTTCATAAAATCTCTTTTGTTACTGTATAATAGTGACAGTTTTGCATGTGGAACTTGATGTCTTGTTGTCTGGAGTTTATAGAGGAAACACCATCTTGCCTTCCTGCAGCTAAGCTGTCTTGCAGAGGAGGGTTGCATATGATGAACTAAGTCAGGGGAGAAGTCATGGGAGAAGCTGTGGAAGCTTTTTCAGTTAACACTTGTAGCTTACTATGTGACTTGTCCTTAAACAGGGAACCTGTGAAGAAGTAGAAGTGCTTGGAGATGCTGTTCTGGGAGCAACTGCTAAAGCATAGGCACTGTTTTGGGCTAAGCATAGTGTCCTAGTATAGTCTGCCCTTCAAGCTTGGCTGGCTTTTTAAGAATTGTTTAGAAGACTGGACTAAGTATCTGTGTAACTCTGAGTAACCAGCTTTTGAATATCTCTTAACTTCTTAGGCAAGTTCTATAGGAAGGGCTGAAAAAAAGCTACCTTGTAAATGACTTCTTAAATTGAATAATGTGTTACGTGGTGACTAAAGGGAAGGATCCTGATCTTACTCATTTTAAATCTTACAGTTCAGTGATGTTGACATGGGAGAAATTATAATGGGAAACATTGAGCTCACACGCTACACCCGTCCTACTCCAGTCCAAAAACATGCAATACCTATTATTAAAGAAAAGAGAGACTTAATGGCCTGTGCTCAGACAGGTAAGTTGGTAACTCTTTACTGCGTAGTCTCAGTGAGAGTGCAGTCTTGCATTACTGCAGGTAAGAGGTCTGTACCAGTAGGACAACCTCCTGTGCACTAAAATACCTACAGTGTTGAAAGCTAATTAGATTTAGTCTTGCATCTGCTTTAGATGTGACTTGACTGCGTTTACTGTGTTCATCCTGAGAGAAATGTTCATGTCTTGAACCACATTCCCTTCAGGGTTTTGCTGAGTGATAGGTCCTTTGTAGTTAACCTCTGCTGGCTAAGGAGTGTGCTCCAGTGGTGTAGGAGTGTCCATATACTAGTGCAGGTGTTACTGGGAATATGATACTGATACAGGGTTTGTGCTGGATTTGACAGTAACTCTGATAATACTGGTTTGTATTTTGTTAGGGTCTGGGAAAACAGCTGCATTTCTTCTGCCAATACTGAGCCAAATATATGCAGATGGTCCAGGTGATGCCTTGAGAGCGATGAAGGCAAGTATTCAAATACCCAGTCCTGGATAAGCTGTGACCAGTGTATTTTTGTCGTGTGTGCTGTTGTCTGCTACTGAACACAATAGGTGGTCTTAAATGTCATCATTGGGCATGATAGGCAGGCTTCTCAGCTACTGGAAGACTTCAGGTGTTTCCCTTAAAAAATACAGGCTGTGGATTGCTTTTTTTTCTACCTAGAGTTAATATGCATAACTCAAATTTTTTGTGTGTGTGTCTGTTGCATAAGCTTAAAAGACATGTCCCTTGCTTCAGGGTAGGAGATAACATGTTTTATGGCTATTATTTCTCTGCTGCTCAAGTTTGGGATCAAAGGGCAGGTTGTAGATACCAGGATTGTGCAGCTGTTGCTGTACTAACCCACAGCTGTCCCTTGGGTACTGTAGGAGGGCCATATTCAGATGCAGTGCTTGAGTTGGCCCTTAACCATGTCTTTTCTTTCTTGTTAAGGCAGACTTTGTGACTTCTCTTAAATATTCCCTGTAGTAGCTGTTTTCTTTCTTGTGTTTGGGGTACTCATTCCAAGTATTTTTTTCCTTCAGGAGAATGGAAGGTATGGCCGCCGTAAGCAATATCCAATCTCACTGGTCTTGGCTCCCACTAGAGAACTGGCTGTGCAGATCTATGAGGAAGCCAGAAAGGTATATCTTGGAGCTCATTATTAGAAGGTAGCTGGAGTAGAGATTTCCTTGGAGCTAATCCAGTTTGTTTTGCAGTTCGCATACCGCTCCAGAGTTCGCCCCTGTGTTGTGTACGGTGGTGCAGACATTGGTCAGCAGATCCGTGACTTGGAACGTGGATGTCACTTGCTTGTAGCAACTCCAGGACGACTGGTTGATATGATGGAGAGGGGAAAGATTGGGCTGGATTTCTGCAAGTAAGTGTTGCTTTTCTGTAATGCAAGTGACTTTAAGAAGGGGCTAGTTAAGGACCTTAAGTTGCAGCTTTTGGGTTGTCTAGTTGAGGACTTGTAACCAGTACAGACACTAGACCACAGCTTACAGAAGAAAGTTCTGAAGAAGCTTTTTTTTATTGTTCTGTAGGTACCTAGTGCTTGATGAAGCTGACAGAATGCTTGACATGGGGTTTGAACCTCAAATTCGTCGAATTGTTGAACAAGATACAATGCCACCAAAGGGGGTTCGCCATACCATGATGTTCAGTGCTACTTTCCCCAAGGAAATCCAGGTACTTAACATGAGTTCACACGCTTCAAAAACTCATAAGGCCAAACTGATCCTGACTCTGGAGGGGAGGGCATACACTGATTTTTATTTTTTTCTTTCCCTTTTTTTTAGATGCTTGCTCGTGACTTCCTTGATGAATACATTTTCCTGGCCGTTGGCAGAGTAGGTTCTACATCTGAGAACATCACACAGAAAGTAGTGTGGGTGGAAGAGTCAGACAAACGATCATTTCTGCTTGACCTGCTAAATGCCACAGGTAAAGACCAACTTCAGAAAAGCAAATAAGGCAAAATTCAGATGAGGCAAATCTAATCACTCAAGTATAACTTCTATTGATTAGGTGAATGAAAGGGTATTTCCTTAACAGTCAGTGAATGTTTTGCACTGGCTAAATGCCAGTATTGAGTTGATGTAAGCATGTCTTAGTAAAAAATGGGAGGGATATCTTCAGTGACTTCACTTCAAAATAAATGAGCAGAGAATAGAAATTGCCCATCACCAGTTGGTGGAGGCAAGTATTTGTGCACATTTTCTTCTGCTAACCTGTGCTTTAATTGTTGTTAGGCAAAGATTCCTTGACTCTGGTGTTCGTGGAAACTAAAAAGGGGGCAGATGCTCTTGAAGACTTCCTGTACCATGAAGGATATGCCTGTACAAGTATTCACGGAGACCGCTCCCAGAGGGACAGAGAGGAAGCGCTGCACCAGTTCCGCTCCGGCAAGAGTCCCATTCTTGTTGCCACAGCAGTAAGTAAAATGCATAAAACTTGAGCATGGAAGCCTCTTTACTTGGCCTGTGGAATTTTACTAAGACTTTATTTAATCCTTTAACCACTAGGTAGCAGCAAGAGGACTGGATATCTCAAATGTAAAGCATGTCATAAACTTTGACTTGCCAAGCGACATTGAGGAGTACGTACATCGTATTGGTCGTACAGGCCGTGTAGGAAACCTTGGTAAGTATGACCTAGAATTGCCATAGCAGAGTTGACAGGTGTGATAACACTGGCTAAGTAGCAAATTTCAACTGACTTCATCAGAGAAGCCTATGTGCTGCTTTCTGTAACCAAAAGCTGGCTACTGTTCTCCAGCCAGTGTGGGAAGTAAGCAGTACCTTTGGTAGTGTTCTTATTGTCATTAGAAGGCTCTCATGCCATGTGTGAGACTGGTGTCTTCTGTGTCTGTCAGTAAGCAGTCAGGGGGTTGTGAGTAGCTGTGGTGTTCTTAGGCTTGGCTGTAAGGAAGTGGAGTGTGGAATGGGTTTTAAGTGCTGCAGTGTACTTGCATTGTGTGTAACTAAAACTGAATGTTCACCTCAGGTCTTGCCACCTCATTCTTCAATGAGAGGAACATAAACATTACAAAGGACTTGCTTGATCTTCTTGTGGAGGCTAAGCAAGAAGTGCCATCTTGGCTGGAGAACATGGCTTATGAACAGCATCACAAAGGAGGAGGCAGCCGTGGGCGATCAAAGAGGTAACTGGCACAACTTTGGCTAAAGGTGTCTACTTGATCCTTTGTGAAAGACCAGCTCTGTGACTTGTTTTCAGTCTAAAAATATAGCTAGAGGAAGACAGACAAGTGCAGTATAAAGTGACTGAGGTGCATGCAAAGGTTACAGCTGCTTTTTTTTTCTATAAGTTAACCCATAAGACTTCTCTCTTTAGCAGGCAACCAGATACAGCTGAGGTAGAATGACATAAGCAGAAATTCCTTTTGAACTTTGTGAAAGCACCTACATAACATATACAGAGATGTACCTTAAGCAGCTGTTTCGGTGTTTAGAAGGTGAAACAACAGGAAAGTCATGCTTTTCTTTTACTGTGTGAGAAATGGTCATAAATGCATCACATAAACACTTAGGTTTGGAAATTCTGTAGAACAGAGACTGCACTGAATAAAATATTACCAGAAGCCCAGGAAGTCATTCTTAGTGTAACATGGCAAGTTCAACACAATCCTGCTCGAATAGTAAATTCTCCTTTGCTATCCTGAATGCCCTTCCTGGGTAGCAGTTGGGATGTGTATGAAGTGTGCTGAGATCAACACTGGTACTGGCTGTTGGTAACCAGGGTTAAGAAACTGAGTACCTGAATCTCAGTGTGTGCAGTGCTTAAAGTGCTCTTGCTTTGCTCAAGAGTGTGTGTGTGTTCCCCTCTGCAGCAGCCGGTTCAGCGGAGGGTTTGGTGCCAGGGACTACCGGACAAGCAGCGGTTTTGGCAGCAGCAGCTCCAGCAGCAGCCGATCAACCAGCAGCCGCAGCGGAGGAAGTGGCAGCAGAGGGTTTGGAGGTAAGAGAAACCGGGCAGACAGTGGGGAGATGTAAAATGCTTGCTGGAGTAAAGCTTATGGAAGTAATATTTAAGTACAAGGTCATCTGGTGACTGTTACACAAAGTCTCAGCATCGTCCTTAGGTCTAGGCCAGTGGAAGTTACCTGACTGGTCAGTTTGGTGCTACCTACCTTAGCAGCATTTTAATGCTGTGTATTTGACAGTACTTCTGGGTGGGTTTCTTGGATACAGTAGATATCTGGGCTGTTTTTTTGTGAAGGTACAAGTCTTTAGCGAGTTAATTAAGCATCACTTTCTCTTGCCTTTCATAGGTGGTGGCTATGGAGGCTTCTACAACAGTGATGGATATGGAGGAAACTATAACTCCCAGGGGGTGGACTGGTGGGGCAACTGATCTGCTTGCAGCAGATACTCCACCAAACAAGCTAATATGGAAACCACATGTAACTTAGCCAGACTATACCTTGTGTAGCTTCAAGAACTCGCAGTACATTACCAGCTGTGATTCTCCACTGAAATTTTTTTTAAGGGAGCTCAAGGTCACAAGATGGAAATAAAGGAACAAGTAGCCCTATCTCGAAGGTGGTTTTGAAGACTCTTATTGCTGTAGTCAGGATTAACTCCCCTCCCACCCATCCCCACCCAGAAACTGCATTTATGATTTTGTGACTGAGGATCATTTGTTTGTTAATGTACTGTGCCTTTAACTTTAGACAACTTTTATTTTGATGTCCTGTTGGCTCAGTAATGCTCAAGATATCAATTGTTTTGACAAAATAAAAATTACTGAACTTGGGCTAAAATCAAACCTTGGCACACAGGTGTGATACAACTTAAACAGGAATCACTGATTCATCCATAATATTACAAAGAAAAACTTATGCGGTAGCCTGCATTAGGGCTTTTGGTATCTGCAGATTTGAAAAATAAAACATCTTGAAGCATATCAATGCAATTAGTTTCTAATGTGGCAAAACTGTACTAAGTTAAAGTTCTGATTTGCTCACTCTATCCTGGATAGGTACTTAGAACCTGATAGCCTTTAATAAGCCATTCCAGTCATGATGAGATGATGTATGGATACATGCATACATTAAAAGCACTGTTTTTGAAGTTAATGCAAGTAAATACAGCAATTCCTTTTTCAATATTTAGGCAGATCATTAATGTGAGCTAGCCAAATGTGGGCAGAACATTACAGGGAACGTTTAAAGGTCTGATAACTTGAAATAGTTTTTAGGAGAATTCATCTATTTAGACTTTTTAAAAATGCCTGCCATAGGAAATTGAAATGGTAGAATGGCTGACCATGGCAGTGATTGGTCCTCCTTAAGGGCCTGACTGAATTTTTGGTCTAATAACGCATGCTAGTGTTGATGTTTTTTGGTCAAGAGGGTATGAACAGGAAGAATTATGCAGCAGGCTTTATTTTAATGCAGATTCACATTACTCTGTTCAAGCTGCGTGGAGATGTTAAACTGGCTTACTGTAGACTTTGTAAAATGGCTCCAGAAGAGTAACAAACAAACCTGAGATCACAGAGGTTGGAAATGTACATAAACTGCACAAGGTTTCAATTCTGCTATTAAAGTGCAGTTTTAGTCAGTTTTAGTTGCATAGGTTTCCATTGTATTTATAGTCTGTTTATGCTAAATCTGGCCAAAGATAAGTATTGTCCACCAGAAAAATGCCTCTGCCACTTGGAATTTCTGTGCTAACTTTGCGGCCAGAGCATTTAACAACTAATCTACAGTGGCATAGGAAAATGGCAAAAATCTCCTAAAGTGCAATAGATTTTTTCAAGTGTATTGTGCCTTGTTCTAAAACTTTTATTAAGTAGGTGCACTTGACAGTATTGAGGTCATTTGTTATGGTGCTATTTCAAGTCTAGGTTTAGGCCCTTGTACATTTTGCCCATAACTTTTTACAAAATACTTCTTTTATTGCACATTCAGAGAATTTTATATATGTCTTGTGTGCGTGTCCTTAACTTCCAATCTTATTTTGTCTCTTGGAGATTGAACGCAGCTTGTTTAAGGAGAAGGAAATAGATTCTAAAACTTATTTGGGACCATGGGAATGATAGCTGGGAAGAAAACTATTTGCACACGACAGATTTCTAGATACTTTTTGCTGCTAGTTTTGTGTAATATTTATTGAACATTTTTGACAAATATTTATTTTTGTAAGCCTAAAAGTGATTCTTTGAAAGTTTAAAGAAACTTGACCAAAAGACAGTACAAAAACACTGGCACTTGAATGTTGAATGTCACCGTATGCGTGAAATTATATATTTCGGGGTAGTGTGAGCTTTTAATGTTTAAGTCATATTAAACTCTTAAGTCAAATTAAGCAGACCCGGCATTGGCAGTATAGCCATAACTTTCTGATAGTAAAACAAAAATTGGCAACTTAAAATTAAACATGCCAAGGTTTTGATACACTTGTCTTAAGATATTTATGAAACACTTCTAAACACTGATGTGAAGTGTCCAGATTCTCAGATGTTTGTTGCGTGAGTTTTGTTTAGTTGTGTGTTTTTTTTGTTTTTTTGGGTTTTTTTTCAGTGAATGTCTGGCACATTGCAATCCTCAAACATGTGGTTATCTTTGTTGTATTGGCATAATCAGTGACTTGTGCATTTTAGCAAGTTTTATCAGCCAGCAATATTTTCAGTTCAGATACAAGGATTCAAAACAATATGCAAGAATGGATTTAAACTTGCTGAATGTGAAAATTGAACTTCAAGTCACTGTAGGTTTAGAATTGCTTATTGTATTAGTTTAGATGCTAGCACTGCATGTGCTGTGCATATTCTTGATTTTATTAAAATAAAAAAGTTGAACTGCACAGTCTACTCATTTGTGAAGCGTCACTCCTGGTTTATGAGACCTGTAGCCCCAGCAGTCCCATTCCCGTGCAGCTCTGGAAGCAGGTGACTCTAGTGTGGTGCACGTCAGCGTGGTGGCAGATGGCAGCTCAGGGTTACAGCTGAAATACCAGCCCAAAATAACCTGGGCCTCGCAGTGCTGGCTTGTTGTGCGAGTTGAGGTGCCAGCAGAGCAGAGGTGGCACAGGCAAGGAGACAACCTCCCTTTTTTTCCTACCGAATTCAGCTGTAACAACCTAAAATCTTTGTGACCTCACACTGGGACCTGATCCTGCAGCTGCTCAGGGTTAAAGACTCCATCTCACGGTTGTTCCTCTGAGTTTCACCCAGGTGCCCTGTAGTAGTAGTAGTAGAGAGCTGTAAGTTTTGATGTCGTGCTTGTTCGTTGTTGATAGGTGTTGAAAAGCAGGAATGAGGTTAAGTATTGGAGTATCCAAGGGAATCCAGTGGAAGGAATAAACTCAAATGTTTCCAGTAGCTTTGAAGTGAGAAAAATTTACTTCATTTGGGAGAAAGTGATTTAGAAAGAACCGTGGTTTCAAGTTAGGTGCTGAAATGGCTGTAGAAACTGGTACTTTCCTGGTGACTAAGGGAGAGGTGGTGGAAAAAGTAATGCCTGGGAACTCTGATCCACAAAAGTGTGATACAGATGCAGGTGTGGGCTGAGGACTGGTAAAGGTGCAATCCTGCATCCATACAGTGCACGTCTCCCTGCTTCCCTCACCACCACCCAGAACTGTGTAGGGGCTTTGAAGAACAGCGGGAAGGAGGGGAACGTGATTCCCAGGAATAGCTTGCTGGAGCATCTGCTTTGGGGCACACTGACTGTGGACCACACTAAATTTACCTGCTTTAGACTTGCATTAATTATCAACCTCATCATGCAGGGCTTTGTGTCGTCATGCTCTGTCCCTGGATGTGCGACATGCACTTAAGTTGTCCCTCTCCCATATATCACCTTTAAATTTGCAGAAATACTTGAACCACAGTTAGGAGATACACTGAGGGAAGTGTTGTACACTGTGGCCCAGGGCATGTGGAACTTCAGCTTTGAAGGGAACGTTTTGCTAGTGGTGCTTTACCTTGAGGTTTGATCCTGGCAAAGTGCAGGTGTGCCAGGGCAGCCATTCAGCAGCCAAAATCCGCTGGAGAACAGAGCTGGGATCGTAAAGTTAGTGGAAAGGTTAATGTAAAGCCATGCTGGGTGCAAAGTGAGTGAAAACCAAAGGAAAGCCTGGTCCTCAGGTGTGGCAGAAATGTTCAGGCTATCCTTCCTGGAGGCTGGAGGAAACAATTTCCCTCTGGAGGTATGAGATGGATGCTAGTGGTGGAAATGGCAGGGATGAGGAGCCTTAGGACTCCGAGGGTACTGGGATGGAGAAGTCAGAGTGTATTCCCATAGAGGTGGGAGTTTGTATTTCAGGACTTCTTGGCATACTGGGCCACATTATTTTCCCCGCAGTAAATGAGAAAATATTTGGGAAGGGGTAGAGAAAACATCCTAAACTGTAAAGTAAAGTAAAGGGCTGTGAGGTTAAATTATGAAAATGATTTGCCTTTGACTGAAGCTGCATTGTATGAGGCCTTCAAAACGTGCAGTGAAGTCAGTCCTTAGGCAGTAGATGTTTGCACATGCCAGCAGTGGCAGAGGTTATGGTAAAATGGCTGTAGTAAAATCTACTCCTGGTTCTGCCAGTGAGGTGACCGTGACCTGCACAGATAAGCAGTGGCCTTGAAACAGCATCTGTTTGACTGCGGTGAGGGGGTGGGAGGGACTTGGAATAATGTCCTGGTGTGGATGTCAGAGCAGTTCAGAGAGCAGTGGGGTTACCAGGGAGGTTGGGTTACTGCTCTGTTGGGCGCAAACATGAAATCTAGGCAAGGACTGAGTACAGGACAGGCGGGTTGCACGGTCAGGGTGCTCCTGAGGCTGTGGCAGTCAGAAGTTGCACTGTAAAACCTCATTAAAGCTGTGTGTCTGTAGCCTTCTGAGTTTGTGAATCCTCATCAACAGTGTTTGCTGTTGCTTATATTGATCAATGTGTTCACAAAAACAGCCTGCAGACAGTTTATTACAGTCTGCATTGATTACACCTCCTGTTAGCTGGCAGTCTTAGGTGGAGGGGAATAAGGAGTCTGGAGTTTCACTCCTGCTGTGTTGTGAGCTCTTCCCCTTCGGTGAAGCTGGCTGGAGCTGTTGGAGCAGCATACAAGCCACAACCTCCCAGGTCATGAGTGGATCATTTTTGAGGGGAAGAAGATTGCAAGGCTGTCGAGGGTGACACAAAATGAGGTACAGAAACTATCTGGGTTGCTACTCTGTGTCAGAAAAGAGCAGCACGGATCCTGTCTGTTTCTGCCAGCCTCCCAGCTGGTTGGTTCATTGACTCATTGGATGTACATAGCACTGCTCGTATTGGGCACTCCTGTAAGTAAAGTGGTCTGTTAATTATTCCTTGTTCACAGAAAGATGACTCTTACCAAGCTGAAGTAACCTGCTGGTGGTTAATTAGGCAGGGCTGGCTCAGAGCCAAGACTAGAGAAAAGTTTAAGTTGTGGGAGGGCCTTTGTTCACTTGATCTACCATGATGTGCTCCTCTACTGCTGCCCTTAGTTCTTTCTCGGTGTTTTTTAGGGAAGGTGTGGAAAGGCTGTTGGTGCTATGGTTCTCTCAAGTCTGGGCTGTCCATTTAGGATAAGGGTGGAAGGAAGTTCTGGTGTATGTTTAGTCATTAGGGGCATTGCACCTGTGCAGAAAGTTTCTGGAAGCAATTGAAATTCCACTCTGAATTTTGCATCTTACCAAGAGTAGGTTTGCTCTTTGTCCTGACACCTCAGGGGAAATTCACCATTCACGTCATCTGATCTTTTAGCAAAAAAATACTGCTGCTAAAGGAATTGCATTGATCAAGTAGATGTCCAGTGTGTTCAGAGCAGAGATTACAGAGTGCTGAATCTGATTAATGATCTGTACAGGTTCCAGTGACAGCATCAAATTACATATTTGGTGTGATGAAAGCTTTATTCCCTCTGGTGTTTTATGCAAAGCAGATTTCTCAGATGAAGTGTTCGTCATCGAGGGTCATACTCTGATAGGCCAGGACTACAGGCTTTGCAGGGAAGGCTGGAGTACAATCTGGAGCAAATGGATAGAAATCTGTTGTCATTATGTACTTAGACATTCAATGCAGAAAATGAAACTATTGCTTCAAGAATGGACCCGATTACCAGAGTTTTTTCAGTGGTTAAAGAGTTTATCTAATCTCCTTCAGTTGATGACTCATTGGAAAAGAAGCAGTAGTGATAAATTTGAAAAGGAAACAGAATAAAAGGTTAGGCAGAGACAGGAGGCGTGTGTTCCCAGCAGGGCTGCTGATACAGGTTACCTCGGGTCAGTCACATCGTCACACTGCAACTGTTCTCTTTGTCTCTTGTTCATCCTGTCAGTGTGAAGACATCAACTTTTTCAGTCAGTGATTGCAGCACCACATCCAGTCTCATCTGTCATCTCACCTGGGATTTATTTCTAGGTTCTACTTGAAACTGTAATTTGCAGGTAGATTCTGCTTAAAAAAATCACAGCCCAGTAAGAGCATGGGACTCTTCAGCATATTCCTTGATCATTCCACTATAACAAGAGAGATAAATGAGAATTCTGGAAGCATTTCTCAAATATTTACCCTTGTTCTTTCTGACCCAACTTCCGTTGTTTACTTTTCTATATTTTTGGTAAACATTTGTTTCTTCTTGCAGTCAAAGCAAACACTGGTTCTGAGGGTACGGGAGATCTCAGAGGCTTCCTGATTGAAAACATTTCTGGTGAAGCAAAGGAAACAAACACTTTGGGCTGTTTACAAAGAAGGAACAGCCAGAAATTGAGTGGACCAGGAATCTTAATTGAAGCTGTTTGTTAAATACCACTTGTGTGCTGAGCTGAGTCAGAGATTAGATCCGGTGTTCTCTGAAGAAATGTAAAAACACCAGAGCTGAGAACTGGCTTATGGAAACAAGAGTGCCACACTGTTGATCTTTTCCAGCTCTCTCCATCTATATATGAAGGAGGTGTGCTCAGGACTCTCTGGGTGAAAAGACTGTCCTGAATTATGTTATTTAAGTTTTGTGGGTCTACAAATATTATGGCATCATGTACTTGAAAGGGTGCCTGAGTTTTTTAACTATATCAGTGGGTTCAAAAAAGGATACATCCTCTCACTGCGCCTTGAAAGCCTGAGGAATCTGATAGTTAGACACTGTTGAATCACAATGAGCTTTATAAGAAAAAAAAAGAACAACAACAGCTTGGCTGTTTTATGTGGATAAATTAAAATTATAGGCTCACTGCAACCACTAGTGCTTCTGCAGGACTTCTCACGAGCAAGTCTCAGCATGTTTTAGGAGGAGTCAGCCCTGCCAGGGAATGGAGACACAGCGGTCGAGCAAGAGGCCACTGGCCGAGTTAGAACCGAAGCCCAGCTCTCCTCGGGGTGAGTGACCCCACGTTGCTCTTGCAGTGCAAACATCATCTTCCTCCCACGATAACTGGGGAGCTGGGAGTGGTGTGAGGGGCTCAGGCTTAGCATGGGAACCAACGCTCAGACTGCAGCCACTGCACTTGCCCTGGGACTCCTGACTCTTCCCTGGGAATCAGAGTTCCCCGTGCAAGTTGAGTCTGGCAGTGGTCAGCAGGGTTTTGGGGGGTTTTCTCCTACTGCTGGTTGGTCTCCAGTTTAGCACCAGAGTGATCCACCCTTGCTTGCCTTGCAGTAAAACTGAGGTGTTCTTGAAGGAGTTAATCGTGACTTTGCAGTACACTCACCAGGAACCACCCATGGACTGGGGGCAGGTTCCAGTGCTGTGGGACGCAACAGCATTCCCAAAAGTAATAGCAACTAGAGCTGAACCCTGCTGAATTGTCTGGCGTGGGCTGTGCCCTGGGGATATGAATGTCTTAACAAGATGGAAGCATCAGGACATCTCTGGGTCCCTGTGGATGTCTGCTTGAGCAAGTCTGCTCAGAAAAGAACACACCACCAGTCGCTTTTCTAGGCTTTCGTTAACTCAGTGGAGACTCACTCTGGGATGCACCAGAGGTCAAATCATGCTTTTTAGTTTGGATGCTGGGATCTCACTCCCATGTAAGGAAAGGCTCATACACCTTTGACCAATGCTTTTAATACTTTGGGTACAGCTTTTTAGATTTAGAAGTCTGATCTCTCTTAATTCAAGCCCCATGGACAGGCTGTAGACTCCACATACAGGTTCACCCCTACTTCAGCTTCAGTTCAGCTGAAGGCATTGGATTGGAGGTAGAATTTGCAGCAGTGGAAACCTTTCAGAGCAGGTTAGGTTGAGACTTATCAAGAATTATGTGAATTAATTATAGATTAGGCTTAGGGACAAGGAATGTGTTTCCGCGTGGATGGTTCAATTGGAACACGAATTTTTTTTGTTTTGGTGCAGTTTCCTAGTTACTGTGGCTGTTGAGTGTTTTTCCTTTTGTAGTTATCAGGTGGTCTGTGATGAGGGATTAATTCTGTGCTAGGTTTTATGTCTGTCAGTGTGTAGGCAGGGTGCTAAATTGCCAGCCATGGAGCTGGGGACTGCCAGCCATTTACTGCCACGTGTTTGTGCTGTTTGTCCCACTGGCTTAAAACTGCTTTGTTCTCCTTCTGTCTTCCCTGACTCTCCTAAGCCCAGGAACCCTATACCTTCCTCTCAGCCCCAAAGATCTGCCCTCATCCTTCTGAATCAGGTAACCCTTCCTTTTTTCCCCAACTTTTTGGCCCCCGTCTGCAACCTCAACCTGGTTTGTGTGATTTCAGAGATCACCTGCATTCTCAAAAGTCAGAAGCTTCCTAGTGTTGTTTCCCATGATGTTCCTGCTCCTGGAGGCCTATTTCTACTGACAGTGTTTTGCCTTGAGTGTGAAGGTCTCCTTTTAGGGGCAGGTGTGATTACAGATGCAGTGCCCTTCAGGATGGGAAATCCATGCCTCCAGAGGAAGAGTTTGCAAGGCTACTGAAGCAGGACCTCATAAGTAATAGGTCCTGTCTGAGCTGCAGGAAGATGGCTGTGCAAGGATTTTCTCAGCAGATTTATTACTGTAGGTTATTTAAACATAGCTCTGCTGGGTCATTGAATTCTGTCAACCCAGGGCAGTAGCTGGCAGAACTGTAAATGGTTGTGGCTGTCAAATTTGCATGCAGTCCTCAAAAATTGCTTTATAAAATGCTCAGTATCTGAATTCTCATCAGTTCAGGAGAAGATAAAGCTTTATGTTGAGAAGACTTTTGTTTTTTACTATTATTTTGTCAATAGCATAAAAATAACCATAAAAATGCAGTGATTGATAAAGCACCAAAATGAGGAAGAAGCCAATTTATATACTAGAGCATGTTGTATTATTAAAATTAGACCTGGATGATATGTTTTTCCTTTTCCATGGAATCTTTCAACTTTAAAATTAAAATCTTTCCTCCCTGCTGATACAGATCAAAATAGCGGTGTCTTTGATCTAACATAAAGTCTTGGTTGTTTGATCCTTCAGGCTATTTGTTGTATTGCTTCCTTTATTAAAAATTGCAGTAAAATTACTTTAGTTTCTACATCCAATTCTCAAAATGCACTTTTTAAAAGAATTGACATTTTGGTGATTCTGAACCACTTTTCTCAGTGGCCCCACCTTACAAATGTTTTTTTGAAGTATCAGCATTTTCTAACAGCCACAGAACAGTTTTGTTGAAGAGCTCCTGTCTGACTCCATAGTCGTTTCTTATCAATGTGTGGCACTACTTTCTTTGTCACAGTGGAACTCAACATCTGTCCTGCCTGTCACCAGTTCAGCCTTGGGTGCTGTAGGTTCAGGGCTCGTGTGTGGGTGCAACCTGACAATACAAACCCCGGGGTGAGCTGGTTGCCTGCAGGGAGCAGCAGGGGCGCCTGTTCTGCCTTGTTATTCGCCGTACTATTTTCTGTGTTCATTTTACAAAGCGACCACCAGTTTACAGAAGTACAGCCTCAGCAGCCCGTGTGTTCAGTGTGTGGGTTGTGGAACATGTCTGATTTACAGCCCCATCCTGCTCTCAGAAATGCTGCAGAGAAAACGTCTGTTGGATTTTTGAGAGCGAAAGTGGACCTTTCACACACTTGGTTAATTTGTCTCCTTTTTTGTGCACTGAGCAGGGCTGGTTTTGCTGAGGCTAACACTGGTGTTACATCATTGTGATTAATGCTCTTGTAAAGCACTTTTTCAAGCTCAGAAGAGACAGCTGAGGCACTAGTTCCAAAGCATCCTGGCTCTTGGCTTACCTTCACTGCTGTTGTCTTGAAAGGAAAGTTCCCTGCTAAGTGGGAAGAAAGTGGGGCACTGGCACAAGCTGTCCAGAGAAGTTGTGGATGCCCTATCCCATGAAGTGTCAAGGCCAGGTTGGATGGGGCTCTGAGCAACCTGGTCTAGTGGAAAATGCCCCTGCTTGTGGCAGGGGGGGTGGAACTGGATGATCTTTAAGGTCCCTTCTAACCCAAACCATTCTGTGATTCTATAAAGTTCAGCAGCTGTCACTGCTTCTGATTTGGTGTTCCTGGAGGGCAGATGCGGATGTTCCTTTCCTTGCTGCTTCATGAGGCTTAGCTGAAGGTCTTTCTCGAGCCTTGGAGGCAGCAGGTGGTCAGTGGTGATGTTGGTTCTTGCTGCTGTAAATGAGGCTTGTAGGGAGTCCCCCCCAGCTGGGGGGAAAGGCAGCTCAGCCTTGCTGCAGTCAGTCTCTGGCACAGGCTTTGCCCTTCAACGTCAAATCCAAAGTGGGAATGAGATCAAAGCTTTGGATCTTCCTGCTGTAAAGTCACGGGACAGATCACAGCCTGTGTCCTGATCCGAGTGCTGAGGGGCTGGCTGGGAACAGCGGAGACACTGGATGTGGGGGAGGAAGGAGGGGTGGCAGCTGTGTGTGTTGGTGCTGGTGCAAGCTGGCTGCTGACGCTTGCAGGCTGGCAGCAGGATGTGCTTGATCAGCTCTGTGGGCAGAGAAAATGTCCTGGGTCAGTTTTGTGCTGGCAAGAGCCGAAGTGAGAGAAATACTGAGACTGAAGTGGATGTGAGTCTTTCCCAGGCTTTCCATGCAGAACTTCCCAGAGTCCCTCCCTGCTCACAAGGTACATACCACCTTTTCCTTTTGAACATGTCACTGAATCGACCCTCTCGTGCTACAGAAATGTCTCAGTTTCCTTCTCAGTATGAGGGGGAGGGTTTAGTCATTTAACCTGTGGGTGGCTGGTGTTAACCCTTTATGCCTGTTGTCCCTCCTGGATATCAGATTTGTGTTCCCTTGCATCGGGAGGCAAGGGAAGGCTTGTTGCTCTGGGGTGGCACATCCCTCCCAGCTTAATTTAACCTGTGGTACTGCCCTCAGAAATAGGTCTGGAGCAGGTTATACTTGCTTTTCTCCCAGCAGAGAGTTCCCATTATGATTCCACTGGAATCACTGAGAGGTCCTTGGAGTGCTGGCCTGGAATAGCACTGGGCATGGGAGAGCAAGCAAAGCAGCAGCTGAAATGAAGGTGGTAGATTGGTTTAATTTCTGTGGTTTCTTGTGTGTTGTGTCACCAGTGACTTTCAGAGCACATTTTGAAGTACTCTGGGAGCCTTACCTGTAGGATAACATTATAGTGTTAATAAAGGAACAGACAGGAAAGAAACATGTCCAGGTTTTTCGAGATCAAACTGGAAAAGAAGCAGCTAGGGAGTAAGGAAATAGTGATTGCAGTGCAGTAGAGAAGGCTGTCAGGCTTTTAGCAGGGTGATTGTTGATGGGCAAGAATGAAGTGCATTACTGTCAGAACAATTCCATCCCACGCTGCTTTAAGTCTCCTCAGCCCAACTGGCACAGGATGCATGTTTGCACAGTGAAGTGCCAGTAAACCAGGCTGGGGAGGAGCCAGGCTTCTCCTAGCTGACTTAAATAATGTAAAACAGCTGTCCTTTAGTGGGAACCACTAAAAATCCCAGAGACAGTGCTGAAGCCCCTTTCATGTGATGAGAAATTAATTCAATTCCCAGTATAGCCAATGGTGAGATTAATTTATGCCTCAAGTTCTAACATTAATCTTTAATTTATCTGAATGCCTCTTCATCTAGCTGAGAGCTCAGTATTGCCTGACTGTGCTGTTTTGGTCAATTTTCTTCTATCTGTTTCAGTGTCTCTCACCTTGTCTAAACTCCTTCTGGACCATCTCTTTATAACTCATCCCACCTTATCAGTTGTGGGATACGTCTTCTTTTCCATTATTTACTTCCTTTTCCCAAGTGGGACCATAGAATGGTTATGCTGGAAGGGACCTTAAGGGTTATCTAGCTCCAAACCCCCTGCCATGGGCAGGCACTAGACCAGGTTGCTCAGCCTGGTCTTGAACACCTCCAGGGATGGGGAGTCCACAACCTCTCTGGGCAAACCTCTCTGGGATCGTCCCTCTGGAGGGTGTCACAGTGTGGCTGTGGGATAACATCTCCCATGGGATAACAAACCTGTGCAGGAGCACAGATCCCATCTGTGATGTCCTGTAGCCTTTGCTCCTTATTTATGGAGCAAGTAGCAGAGTAGCATCTTATCTGAATGGCCATGCAAATCCACGGGATTACTCATGGGAGCAGGGAGGTTTAACTCTGTAATTCATACAGAGTGATGCTAATGAGATCTTCTTAGGGAGGAGCTTCATGGTGGTCTCTCAGGTCTGTTTTATTTCTGCTCTCCCCAAAGTATCACCTGTGAGCTGTAAGAGTGTGGTTGGCAAACTGTAGTTGGATGTTGCAGAATTTATCTGATGAAATTACTGTCTGGGGGAATAAACAAGCAGTGTTTTATGTTTGGCTTTAGGGAACGCAGAGATTAGTTAAGGCTGTGTTTTAAACCTCCATAAACAGACTCCAGCTGTGGCAGTCCCTTGCTCCAAGCTGCAGTGCCAAAATACAGGCTCTTTCCTGGACAGGCTTTGTCCTGAGGTGATCCCTCAGTTTGTGAATGTGTTCTGACTTGGCAAAACCCAGTTGTTTAAAATATTCAGTGTGACAGCTGTGAAAGTGTACAGACCATGGTCTGGTGACTGACTGGGGGAGTCACCAGTGCCCTCTGCAGAACGACAGTGAGCACTGGTGTGACACCAGTGGTGCCAACAGCTCCAGCCTTGGTGGTTCGTGGGCACATCACCCCTTGTCTGTTATAGCTGAGAGATGGAGGTGCAGCTTCCCCCAGGAGAGGAAAGACAAAAAAGCAAAGGGTATGAAATCCATCAGCAGCCTGGAAATGTATTGGTGTTTACACTGCACTTCCCTGTGTGCTGGGCTAAAATAGGACACATCTATGTCCAGCTTTACAGGGGCAGAATGCTCCAGTAACCTTCCTGGGCTGCAAACCTCAGATTTGATGGTGGTGTCTATTCACAGGTAAAGAATCAAATAGTTGGGCTGAAAGGCTTGCTGCCAGTTTGCTGTGCAGCTTGTTTGATTAAATTTCAATATATGGAATTCCCTTTGATGGAAAAGAAAGGCCAGCACTCACAACAAACCCCATGGTAGTGTATTTATGACAGTACAAGCGAGGCAGATGAATAACAGTATTTGGAGGAATTTCTGTGAGCTGTCTGGTGGTTACAATAGGCAGCCAATGACATGTATCATTTGTCCAAGTGGAGTCACTGCTGTGACCCCCCTCAAGCTCATGCACAGCACTACAGATGCTGTGCCAGGGTGGCTGGCTAATAGTGATGTCCCTTCTCTTCTTAAGAGATGCTTATCTGCAACTTTCACTCGTCCTTTCATGTAAGTCCCAGGTGAAAGCACTGAGTTTTCCAGGCTTATCAATGGATTAAAGCTGGCAAGAAAGTTAAAAACCCCAATCATTTCTTTTTAGCAGGCTTATGACAGATAAGGAACTCTGAAGTATTTCTATTCCTCCCCAAATGGGGAATGTCAGATAGACTGTTTCCTGCCTTCCCTCTCTTAAGAATATGGCGTGGGAGGTCTCAGAAGTATTGAATTGCTTTTCCTTAATCAAAAAGACAAGAGTCTTGGAGCTTTAATAGAGACATATTTTCTTCTCAACAGTTCTCAAACATTTGAGGTACACTGGATTTAATGATACAGGAGTTTTAAATGGGCTGAATAAATCACCACTTTTGCTTTTCCTCGAGTGACGTGCTGATGATAAAGCCTCTGTTAGAGATCTGCTTTCAGGAAAAAAAAACAGCATTAAAACCAGACTGAATTTACTGTGCCTGAAAAAAAAAACCCAGCAGTGGAAAAACATGCCTCAAATACATAAATGTTACCGTTCAACACAAAAATGTCAAATGTGCGTGAGGTCTCTTCTTGGAGACCTCGGTTCTATCCAGTAAATATATTCAGTTACTAGTGGTAACATGGAAGACTTAAGAGCAGGGAGGAGGAGGAGGGATAACCAAACAGAAAGCTGACAAGGGGTGCAGCTGTGCAAGCATGGCTTGTCTGGCTGGAGCTGCGGCGCCGCGGCCGGCGGGTGAGTGAAAGCCCTGGTAGGTCCCAGCACAGTTTGTTCTTCCTGATTTACGAGTCCCACGCTTTGAGCATGTCTTGGCTTTGCTGTGTTAATGGGTTCAAGTGCCCAGGAGTGTGTGTGTGTCTTAGGCAGGCACCGGTATGTCGGGTGTGTCAATCATCAGGCCTCAGCACTGTGCAAACACGCTGCTGCCTTCTCACACTCCTGAGGAGACTTTGCTTTCCAAAAGGTAGAGCCAGGGGTATGTCACTGTGCTTTCCAAACTGGATCCTAAAGGGGGCTAGACAGCACACAAAAGGATCTCACTGTGCTGATCGTGGTGCATTGCCATGTGAACACTGCAACCTGCATTTCCAGCACAGCCACTCAGCTCATGCAGGTGCTGCCGAGCCAGGGAGAGGGAAAATAAATAAAGCAATATGCTTGCAGGTACTGCAAATACATCACATCCTGTTTATTGCACAGAACTCCTCCCACCCTATTAACAAAACGTCCTTAAGGTTTCAAAGTGGAAAGCTCAGCAGCTGTTGATGCAACCCGACAAGAAGAGCAGAGTGATGATGTTTTATACCACTCACAGATCAAGTCTGAAAGCTTTATTTACATACTGCAAGGCTGTTTGCATAAGGCCTTGCCTGCTTTGGTGCATGGGAAATCTGGTGGTGAAACAATTCAGCTGTGTTACAAAATTAAAAAGCATTCTAAAGACTTAAGACATTAAGTGCTCTTTGCGTGCTGCTGTATTACATTCATAAAGCACCCGAGCCTGGCTCTAATGGGCTGTAAATGAACTGTTGGTGAAAAATTTATCAAAATAAAACTACAGATAGCCTGGGCGAGTGCCTTCCAGGTTCCTCATAAAGACTTCATATCAATTAGCACAGCTAGTCCCAGAGAGCACATAACAGGCTTTACACTAGGCCTTGCAGATGCTGGGACGTGACTTTATTTTTTACAATACCAGTATTTACACCAACTTGGGGGATCAAGATTTTCAGTGAGAGCAAGGAAACGGTATCGTTTAGGAGGGAAGATAAACAAAATCGTAACTACCAGGAAAATGGGAAGTCAGAGCTGTGTGGGCTGATTTCTGTCCTTATTTGGCTTTGGGGAATTGTGTGATTTTATTCTATGACTCAGAGTTGTTTTTACAGCATTTGCGTCACCCAGAAAAGTTGAATCTGCATAAGACCCAGCGTGTTCCAGGAGAGAAGATTTTGTTCTGTAATGTGAACTTGCTAAGACACTGACAGCTTTCATGTTTTGCTTCATTATTATTATTACTGTCATTCAGGCATAAACTGCAAGATGTCTCAGAGCTATCAGTTTGTGTTACTGCAGTAAGTATGTGCAGTATCAGGGAGAATCAAAGCACTTGGAGAATCATTTTACAGATCAGCAATAGTGAATTCCATTTCTGGAGACAGCCCTAAGCTTTCAGTTTGCCTCCTTTGACCCCTGTTCACATGTGGAAAAGCACAAGCCTGTGTGTGACGTGGATAATGGAACTGCCCCCCTCAGTTCCACCCGGATCTGAGCATATTATTGTGCTTGCACAGCCTAACCCATTATAGGTGCCACAAATTAGTCCCTGCCCTGAAATGTAAATACTCGTGTTTTTCCATCCAGGAGGGTGGTTAGAGAATTTGGCACGTAATGCCCTAAGGAGTTGGCAGAACTGAAAGTAGGTGAGCTCAGGCATTGGTTTGAAGATGCAGCAAATCCAAGCAAATCCAAATTTAGGGCTTTGGAGGCTGGATCACAAGCGCTGCAGCCCTGTGGTGCAAAGTGCTGATCCAGTATTGGCTCGTTCTGCTTGTTCAGATGTGTTTGAGTGTTTCTGAGAAGTTATTTTTGTGCTGGCAGGCTTTGTGAGAGATCAGGTGGTGTCTGCCCATGCGGCTCTGCGCTTCTGCAAGGCTGGAGATCATTTCTCTTCCTGCAGCTGGCACGGAGCTGTCACAGGAGCATGATGCTGACATAAACACTGCTCTGGCTAAGTGGACAGAAAGGAGGTTGTGTGCCCTCACCCAGCCTGGAGCATGTCAGTGGCACTGTGTGGTTTGACTTCTATTAATGGCCATGGAGGAGCCTCAACCTCCCACCCACTGCTTGGGACCGAAGGACAGCTTGGACATAGTTGAAATTCAAAGCAAAATGAGGGTTTTTTTTTTTGTTGTTCCTGAGAGAGGGACAATCACCTTTTACCCCTCTCTTTCCTGGACATTGCAGGCACTGGACTTTGCCTCTAGTTCAGTGTGTCGCCTGTTTGGCACCGAGCTCAGGCATCAGGGTGTGCCATGACCCTGTGAGCCATTTCTGTAAAGCAAACTTCCTTCCCTCTCACCTGCTAATTTTTCTTTGCTAACTTTTTTTTTTTTTTACCAGTGGTCTACTTTTGGCTATTGCTTTTCATCACTCAGGTTTTTAGCAAGACAGAAGGCTGAGGCTCAGGAAGGTGCTGCAGCCTGGAGGGGAGCAATGCAGTAATCTGCTCTCTATCTCTCTCCTCTGCTGTCCAAAGGAGAAGAAAATGAAGCCAACATGATTATCAGATAGCTCATTAACTGAATCCCATCATAAGTGGTCACTCTGCAAATTCTTGGTGATTCAATTCCCCCATTTAATTATTTCCTCCCCTAGAAATGATTAGCTCACATTAGAGACAAATTACCTGTTAATTTTCCATTTGATAATTAGTGCTTTTCTAGGCCCTAGTTAAGCCTTCTTGCCTTATGTCAGATTTGATCAAAAGCAGGCACCCAAGTCTTTTGATTTGGGTTTCTGTTAATGTTTCCATTTCCCCTTTTAGGTGTGAAAAGACAGGCAGTCTGACAGTGCCCATGGGACCCCCTGGAGAGATGGTTCCTTCCCCACTTCTGCTGTGGACTTTGCATGAAAAACAAAAAACCCGCTCCAAAATTAATTACAGTGCCAAACCGTGACCTTTGCAGCTTCTGCTGTGCTGGTGCCCCAAGTCTCTGAGCCTTGATTTTTTTATCTGCCTGAGTGTTTGTCGGGCACGGGGCCAGGGGCAGTGGCCTGGAGAGGGGCTGTGGTGGCGAGAGCTGCATGCGAGGGATTTCACAGTGGATGAGGGAATTATCTTGGGGCCTGGTCTCTGCTCCTGAGGCTGCTGCTGTATTTTATCTACAGATTTGCAAAATGCAGAAGCTGTCCAGGAAACAGAAGGCGATGCTTTCCCCCCCTCCCCTCCTCCCCTCCCGGAAATGTTTGCAAATCCCATCTCCTCTTTCGCTCTGTGTTCCTGCCAGACAGAAGCTGCTGGCATTATGTATTCGTTTCGCTGCACAGTGTCATGGTTTCAACAGGAGGGGGGGATAGTCCCCTTTTGATCCCTGCCGGGCTGTCGCTTCAGTCGGTGGGGCACTTCTTTAGGGAGAGGGTGGTGTGGGCTTGGCTCTCTCCACACAGTGGAAAGCAGAGAGCTCGGGGCTGCTGTTTGTCAGGGGAGCGCTGGAAAACCTGCTGGTGTATGAACCGTGGGTGCTGCTGCTGCGGAGCACAGTTTGTCCCTGCACACTCCCAGGGGAGTGGTGGCAAACGCACAGCTCAGGCTGGCGTGGGATGGAGCTCAGAGAGCTGGCTGGGTGAATAAGGTGTGTGAGCAGTGCCCCAGCGACACCTGATGGAGCGTGTTTGGACTGGGCTGGTTTGGTCACGCAGGGCATGGCAGAGGAAAGGCAGACAGATTTCTGTATGGAAAGGAAGGCACATTCCATGCTTGAACAAATACAATGTTCCGATCCCCCTCGGCTGCTGCCTAAGCCCCACATCTCCCAAACCACTTCTGCCTTTGGTTTTACAAACATTCAGGCCCAGAGCCTCGAGGGTGTTTAAGCTGCTGACATCCTTTGGCAAACAATCCTTTTTAGGTCACTCAAGTGTGAATGGAGCCACCTAAACACAGGTGCTCCTGCCTGGCACAGCCCCAGAGCTGCAGGGGTGTGTCTGAGACAAGGTGTGTCCAGATCTGGGCTTTGCTGGCACAAGCCAACCTCACTGTACTGTGTTACTGCTCATCCCATTCCCCTGCAGATGCTACTGCCCGTAGAGTTGTGAGGGATCTGTGTGTTCTCCTTTTTTCTGCACCCTGAGATGAGGCTGTAGCCTTTCAGCTGGAGACCCTCAGGCAACATGCAGCCGACTTGCAGCACCTGAAGGGTCCCTGGGACCTGATGGGATGTTCTGTCAAGGTACCCACTGAGCATCTACCCTGAATAATAATCTGAGTGTGTCCCAGCTTGGTGCTTTTATTTATTGCTTCCATAGTCTGCTCTTTCTTTGCAAATTTTAAATTGCACCACTTTCAGCCCCAAACAGTGAAGTCTCCCTGTCTATAGGAAGCATTTCTGTTTACAGTGGTGAGCCCATTGCTCTGGTAGGAGAGAGAGAGAGAGAGAGAGGGAGAGAGACTGGATGGGCTGTCACCAAGTGCACCTGAATGGCTGCTGAGAATTCTCAGAGAGTGCCAAAGAGGGAGAGGATATGTTTTGGATGCCCCAGAACTGCTGCCCTACATGGCCTGTTGTGCTGCTCCTTCCGCCTCCCACACCCTCATGTACCAAATGTGTCTCCCCTGTACAACCTGGTAAGTCTGGGAGGAGAAGTGTGAAAGAGCTGTGAAATCAAAGGGAAATAATAACCATAGTGAGAAATTCTGGGTAGAAGGCACAGATTTTTTTTGAGGGCTGTGGTATCTTGCAGAGCCCTGGTGTGATTTATTTTTAATGCTGAACATCTAGCCCTCTGTCGCATTCCCACAGCTCGGCCTCACCAGTGCGCTTCTGCAGCATCTCCCTGTCCCTGCCTCATACATGTTGTTTGCCTCCTCATTTATTTTCTGTTTCCCACCATACAGGGAGGGCAGATACTCTCTTCTCTCTGTTATAACTCAAATCAGTAGATCCAGCAGCCTGTTGCAGCACACTTGTTGCTAAAGCCCAGCTGTTGTGGCACAGCTTTTCTGACGGGAGCAAAGAGGGTTTTCCCCACCTGTCTGTGGGCTCCTGTGAGTCTGACTCAACCTGCACAGCATCCCTGGATGCAACCTAGAAACGGTTAAGGGCCGAGCAGCCTGCAGTGCTGCTGCTGTCAAGCCAGCAGGAGCGGAGCTTTCCCTTCCCATTGCCAGTTACTTGCCTTGGGACTCAGTGCTGATCCTATCCAAGAGCTGCCTCCTCTGCCACCATCAATTTGATGCCTCAGAAAAAGGTGTTGAACCCCTTCTCCCACAGGTGTCGAGGTCTTCTGCAGCTGGCAGGAAACAAAGCCTTTTGGATGAGCAGAAGTGCTGTACTTCTGTGATCCATAAATATCCCCAGTGTGGGGGATTTGCTGTCTTTGCCATGTCATGCCACAGGGACTTTTTTTGGTGACGCCCAGGGTTGGCACGGAGGAGGAGGTGTCAGCAGCCCATAAGATCACAGGCAGGGAATGAGTAGGAAGGAGAATATGTGGGTGTAAATCTGAGCTTATCTCCTGCAGTGGCTGCTCCCCTCCCACCCCCAGGCTCTGCTAGCTTTAATCATCTTAGACCCGTGCAAAAACTCTGCATATGTCAGGTGGGGAGTGTGTGAGTAGCTGCATTACTGGAGCTGGAGGATCTAAACCCCCTGCAGATGGGCTCAGTGGAAGCCTGGGGAGAGCAGCGTGGCAGATGTCTGCTGATGGCTGCACTGGTTGCTCCCAGGGCAGCTCCTGATCCCAGCGACTGCTCCATCTCCCCTCTGGGGTGCCCTGGAGCAATGCTGTGTTTTCTCACCGGAGTTTCAAGTGCACCATGTTCGGACTCATGGAATTTCTTTGTCCTTTATCCGTGACATCCAGTCTTAGTGGCCCAACACATTCCCCCACCCTGTGGGGAGCTTCTCCTCATGCAGCAGTGGGGAGGAGCCCTGGAGTCTTTCTTATGCCCCTTTCCTTTGCTGCGAGGGGGTATGGCTGAAAGGTGTTTGTGTGGCTCTTTGTGTTGCAGTGCATGTTGGCTGGAAGGAGAACTCAACCACAACGAACAGTTTTTCATGAATTCTCTTGCTGTGTTATCATTCCAGTCCTTTATCTGATCTGGGCTTGATTACTCACAGAATGCATGGCCACTGCATACTCAGTAAGGCATGATAAGTTCATTTAACAAATCTTCCAGATCATCTGTAATTGTGTATTGCTCTAACCCCTGGTATAATGTACTTGTTATTGTGGTATTGAAGTTTATTCCTGATTTGATGCTCTGCTCCTTTCCTGCCCGGCAGCACCTTTGACAGACAACAGATTCTGTTTTATTTAGATCTATTACCAGGTGATTATGGCTGGTTGGCATGTTGGAGTTCTCCTTGTTACTTGGCATTCAGAAGTGTTAGTCAGGCAGGGAAAAGTACCATGACAGGTGGAGTGAAAATCACATTGCAGCACAGCTGAAGCCCCCCAGATCCCTTCATTCAGGAGTTCCAGGGCTTCTGGTTCATTTTCCCCAAGTACCCTACCTAGCTACAGAGCAGACTGCTGATAGAAATGTCTGAGCTAAGCAGAGACAGGTAAATGATGAGCCTGCCCCAAATGTTGACACTATATAGGGGAGAGAAGATGGCACTGCTCCTGTCATGGAGGTGGGAGAGATGAATCACCAGGAGGTGAATAAACTGTCTCATGAGCCCTGGGAGGGCTGCTGGCCTGGCCAGTGTATGGGCTGTTGTGTGTTTAGTGTAGATAGGCTGAACAAAGAGGTGTTTGCAGGTCTGTGTGTAAATTGTGCATTGCCCAGACGTGGCTGTGGAGGCAGATTTATTAGGATGGATGGACTCACCAGTCACCAAGGGGGAATTAAGCAGAGCTCACTGCCACATGTCCTTGCCTTTCTGAGTGTACTGTGCAGCATTCCCATTAGAAAACAAGGAACTGCAGGAAGCCACTGCCTTGGGCAGCACTTTGTGGAAAGCACAGTGTGAGGACTTCAGCAGGAGACAAGCAGCTCTGTATTACACGGGATAGAAATGACCCCACGGATGCTGAAAGGCTGTGGCAGAGCAGCTTCCCAGCTCCTGGTGGAAGCATCATGAGCCCAAACCCTCCCCGGGCTGCCTGGCTGTGCACGCCCACACCACTGGCACCCTTGGCCAGGCTTCAGCAGGGAGGGCAGGCAGGCTGGTACAGGTGCTGCCAGCCTTGACATTCCCTGTCTGCTGGTGTGACACGTGAGCAGCAGCCGCCCGCTCGGACACACGCCGGGCACGAGGCGATGCTGTGCAGCTCACTGAGCTGGGGGCTGCTCGGAGGCAGGAGTGAGGGCAGGGCTCCCCTCGCCCTGCACAGAAACACGGGGGCTGCACCCCCTGCTCAGGCTTTGCCAGCAGTGGTGTTTCCCTGAACAGAGAAGCCTGAGCGTGGCTGGCCAGCTTTAGGCAAGGCCAAGAGTCACGGAGTGGATGTGGGAGACATAGATTCAAGTTCCTCTTCAGCTTTAGTTAATACAGATCTGAGCCCAGCTTCCCTCTCCTTCCCCAGGGCTGCTCTGGGTATTGTGGGTAGTTACCTGGTAACCCAAATGGTGGTGCTTTTCAGTACTGCATCCATATACTTGTACTACAGTGGGAAGCAGGAACTTGCTTCCATGGCAAATGCTCAGCCCCTCACTGCAGAGCAGCCCACACTGCTCCTTTCTTGCTGAAAATGTTACTGTTTAATTGGCACAAGGGAGACATGAAACCACATCCACAGGATGGGCGGGGAGAGACCTGATGAGCCGATGTAAAAGCCAGTGGCCTGGACAGTCTTGGAGAGGGTCTGTGCCCCACCCTTGCCAGGCAGTTGGAGCATTTGACCTTGATGAAGCTCCACTCCATCCCCCTGGCTCCCTGTCCCCTGTGCATGGGGCCTGCATAGGGTGGGTCTGACTGGGCTGTCGGCAGAGGTTTGGGCTGACAGATGAACACACTAGCCCAAGGTTTGCTGTGCATTGCACCTGCTTCAGGCTGCCTACCCTAGAGTGTGCTGTTCCCCTGCAGGAGATGCTCGTGCTGCAGCTGCAGGCTCCTGGGCCCCAGCTCCTGCTGCAGGCTTGGACATGGGCAGCAGCTGGGCTGGGCCTTCAGATTTGGTGCCCAGCTTGACTCTTTCTGCTCTTTCTTTGGCTTCACTTCTTTACCCTCCAGCTGTGGGTAAGCAGCTTTTTGGAGGCTATTTCTTGCTGAGTGCTGCTGCTGGCTGCCTTGTCTCACCCCTGCTTCCTCCTTCTGTGGACCAGGTGCTGAAGAGTCCCCCGGGGTTACTCCTGTGGGCAGCCTGCAGCCAGCTGAGCCCTGCCACAAGGCACCGCTGTGCCCCTGGGCTGGGTTTGGGCATCCCGATGTGCCCAGCACTGCCCGTGCTCTCAGTCCAAGGGCAGGAAACTGTTTGCACTCAGACAGCTCTGTGATGGCAGCCCACGAGTGT
This sequence comes from Lophotriccus pileatus, assembly GCA_035583135.1. NCBI lineage: Eukaryota > Metazoa > Chordata > Aves > Passeriformes > Tyrannidae > Lophotriccus > Lophotriccus pileatus. The sequence goes on from JAWWES010000001.1 coordinate 109,042,212, forward strand.
GTCCGTGTGTGCCTGCGCCGCTGGGGGACACGGCTCGGGTGGGAGGGAAGGTGGGGCTGCTGCTGCTGCTGTGAAATGGAGGCCCTCCTTGCTGAGGGTACGGGGGAGGACATTGTGGGGGCACCACAGCAACTCTTCTGTCCAAGGGTGTCTTGAGGTGGCGTGGATCTGGTGGCTCCAGCTGGTAGTAGCTGGAGTGGGACTGGCAGAAGGCAGCCCGATGAGGACACAGCACAGCAGCCTGAGGGGCTGGGTGGGCTGTGAGAGGGCTGTGACACAGGGAGAGGGCCAGCAACAGCCTGTGACCTGCAGCACCCAGACTGGGCAGGGACCGACAGTTCTGGGATGAAATGGGACCCCATTTGGGTAGGGATGGGGGAAGGCCTTGCAGGAGAGCACTCATATAACACCTACAGGTGCCCTCAGGGCTCTGGAACTTTGTGCCTGAGCCAAGTTTGGTGGCCTCAGTCCAAACAAAAATGAAACCCCTGCCTGCAGAAGAGAAGCTGTGCTCTCTTTTGAGCAAGAGAAAGGCTCTTTAATCCTTGTTCATGAAGTCCTGCTTGGTTTCTCAGCTGCTTCTGCGTCTCCTGTAATCATCAACATCACGCGTGTACCAAGCTCTATTTCTGGTAGCAACATGGTCTGTGCTGGAGCTGCAAACCCCAGCACGGCCACACTGCCCATCCTGTCTGCTCAGAGCACAGTAATCCCACCACAGAGGCCACCACCTCCCGGCCCCAAACCTACGCCATCCGGAGCCGCAAGCGCAGCAGCGCGGCCGTGTGAGCACCCCGAGCGCAGTCTGGTCCCACGGGGCAGAGCCGACAACAGGAGCCCTGTCGAGAAACGCTGAGGCAGCTCCTTCAAAGGTCACCCCGGTGATGACATGCACAGGAAGGGCTCAGCTGTGCAGCACAGCTGTGGCTGTGAGAAGAGGGGAAGCGAGCACCGAGCTGCGAGTGCAGTTACGGAGGCTCAGGAAACCAAAGCCTGGGGCAGGCGGAGGGGCTCGGGCGCTCCGTGGCACAGGGACCTCAACCCCCAGTGCTACTCCCACACATGCAAACAGCTATCAGAGATTAAAAACATGTTCAGCCACTGGAGTCAGGCAAGCAGCTCTGCCTCCTCACTGCTGTGGGGAGGGCAGTGCTTGGCTGGAAGGATCTGGACGTGCAAAGCCTACGTTCCATCTAACCCAGCACTGGGGTGTAATGGTGTGGAGGTGTCCCCAAAGCTGCACACCCTCAGCTGTCTTGTCATCCTGTCAGTAAAAATGAGCCCTCTGAGGGCCATGATGGTGCCCACAGGTAGGTGGCTAAAGTAGGCGAGATGAGACCTCTCAGCTTCAGTTAGGCAACATGAGTCCCACCAGCTGTTCTTAGCCAACCTTTGGAAAAAAAGGGAATGTTTTAATCTGAAGTGGAACCACTGCAAGAGGCAGCCCCAAGTGATCATGTTAAATCATATCAATGTGTATCAGAGATAGGAGCTACATTCATATCCTTAAGTCACCGTCACATGGAATGCCCCTGGCCATGAAGAAATGGGTTGTTACAAGCAATCTTGCATCAGGTCTGCACAAGCTTGTCCTGCAAGACAAGCTTTTCTTCACTGCCAGCTGGTGAAGCTGTGCCAAGGTTTATGTCCCCACAGCCCACACTGCTGGAGCAGAGTGGGCTTCTCCAATCAGGACTGAATTCTTCAAGGTTTTTTGGTGGAAGATCAGATATAAGAGTATATTTTTTCAGTGGCAGCATAGCTCTGCTGTTTTCTGGTCTCAGATGCACTGCTCTGTTGACTTCTGGCTTCGAGTTCCTGGAGATTAAAAAGGGCAGACCATGAGGAATAGCCCTTGGTGGCAAAAAAATTAACAGCACATTTCTGCTGTAGCAAGGGCTGCAGCTTCCAAGTCTGCTTCCAGCCTGGCAGCCACAGCAGCTTCCCAGCACTGAGCATCTCTAGTGTGCTCAACCCTCAGCATTAACCAGCCATGAGACATGCTCTGAAAAATACTGAGGTGTGGTTTAAAGCCCAAGTTTGGTTCTTTTAAGGATAAATGCTGATCTCCTTTATGTACCCTCTGGTGTTCAAAGTTTCCTACCTAAGATGACAAGAAACTTCTCCTTTTCAGGCCTCTTTCTCATATTCTCATGCCCTTTCAGGACCAAAAGTTATGAGGAAATGAATCAGAAGTTGCCAGAAGTTCATGGGAGCCACTGGGTGTCTGGCTTGGTGCACCTGCAGTGCACTTGCTGAAGCTGCTTGCAGGGTGATGCTCCTTGACCAGCTGCCTGCCCTGGGAGACTTCCCTAGAAACTGTGACCTCAGTGTGCCTCCCATTCCCAGCTCCCCAGCCTCCCCCCAGGGCATGTGCTGAGATGCTCATGCCATCTCTGTGCTGTGGTCTGGAGGTGTGTGAGGCTCCTGCCCATGGATGATGCACAGAAATACACTGCTCTGAGCCTTGGGGCTGCTGGCCAGGCAGGAGCTCCAGGTGTGCAACACAGGTTTGCTGGTGATGTTGTGAGTGGGAGGGCTCATGATGGGTTGTTTCTGCTATTTTACCTCCAGCAACAGCCAGTAAGTCCGGAATGGGACTGGGATGGATCGCCAGGCCAGCTGCAGTCACTGAGCTGTGTATGTGGGGTGGATGCTGATGGCAGAGCTGCTGCCAGAAGCCCCTGCAGGAGTTCACACCCGTGCTGGTCTATGGTGAGGCTGCTGCTGCAGTATCTCTCTGGGGTGTTCCCTGCCAGCCTTCCTGCAGCAGCCGGCTTGGGCAGCACTGCTAACAGCAGCACAGCTGCTGATTCTGCAGCAGGCACCCCCAGCCCCAAAGGGGACTGCTGAGGTGCTCACAGCGAGGCACAGGGGAGCCCCAAAGTCTCAGCAGCAATGCCGTGCCTTGGTGCAGACCAGCCCCTCCTGGTTTCCGATTTGGTGTTGCCGCGCGAACAGAGCTGCAGGTCTAATCCCTGGGGAGCTGCCAACTGATCACACAACAAACTGTGCCTGATCCCACCTACCTTCCCTGCCCACTGCCTCCCACCTCGCAGACAGCACGTGTGCACCTGGGAGGAGATGTGATTTCTGGTACCACTGTTAGGGCTTTCGTAAATGCTGCAGCACTTGCTTCTCCTCCCCCCTTGTTTTCTCCGTGGCTGAAAGGCCGGTGATCTGCTTTCTGTGATCAGGTGGGTTGCGGCTTCCTGGTATTCCCGTGGGAACTGGGACTTTCAGGGCAAACATCAGCTGCCCTGTCACTACTGAGCACCCAGACAGTGCCACTTCTGTCCCCACGAGGTCTCCAGCAGCTTCAGCTCCGGCTGTGGCTTTGCAAATCTCTTTCCTCCTCTGCAGAACAGCGCGGTGCAAAGCAGTGAGGTGCAAAGCTGCGGGGGGTGTTAACAGCAGGGTGGTGGGAAAAGGTATCCTTCAGCTAAAACCAGTGCTATTCGGGTCATCCCCTCCCCTCCAGGCTGCCCCAGCACAGCCTGCTCCCGCTGTTGAGACAGACACACATTTCCGGAGGTGCCAGCCAGATTCCTTGAGACTGAGGGAAGGCCAAACTAAAATAAACCTGATGTAACTGGGTGCTTTAATTTGCAGGAGGAGCCAAGCAGCAGCAGGCTGGTTTCCAGCTGAATCTTTCCTACTGCATCGAGCATAAATTCTTCAGGTATTCCATTTCCTGGAAAAAAAAGAAAGAGGCAGAATAATTCACTTAGAAATAAAGAATAAAGCTATTTTTCCCTCTGACATGGTGAATGCAATTACCTAAGGCATGGGAGGCTGAGATAACTCACTTATTCAGCACCCACTCTCCAAAGAAACCATCATCATTCTGTCAGAAAAGGCTTTAAAACCCAATTCACATCCTGAATGCTAAAACATTGCCACATACAGAAGCTGTCCTTATGATTTCCACGCACCAGCTGCAGCAGCACGAGCAAAACACACAGGCAGGGCAGAGTTTGTTATGATCAGGGCCATATACACTGTGCAAGCTCCAGCAAGGGTTTGCTGACCAGAGTGGTTGTCCTTGTCCTTCAGGAGCAATTCCTAGCACAGCAAAGCCCACTGGCATCCTTTTAGCAGTGTGGGAGCCTTGCTGGGGCTGGGGAAATGTGCATGGGGAGAGTCCCAGGCTCTGTCTGTTTGGAGAGCTCAACGAAGGGAAGCCATTAAGCCTGTGCTTGCCCCCAAATTTAATTCCATTTAGGCTGCACCCTCCCACCTCTTCTGTCCTTACATAATGGGGAATGGAGTAATGACTTTCAGCAATGCTGTTGGAGTGGCAACAGTCCAATTCTGGACTGTATTTTTTTGTTTGTTTTTAATGGTGGGGGGAGAGCAGGTTGGCAGAGGGGAGAAAGCATCAGTTTGGTTTGTGTGCAATCCCTGTTTTGCTCTGGGAGCTTTAGAGGACAGACACATTCTTCCATCTCCGCTAATCCTCCTCTGATACAGAGGATTTTCCTGCCATTAAATGATAGCTTGCGAGAAAAAAATGCCAACTTTTCAGGGGCTGACTCGCATGGCTAATGGCAGCCTCATGAGCAGGAGGGAGGACACAGCCACTGCCTGGCCAGGTAAGCAATGCAGCTGGATGATTTCTGTTGGGAATTTTAGTTTCGACTCTTTGATCCTAAGCTGGTTACGCTCCTCTGTACCACCACCTATTTCCTGGGGAGGCAGCCAGCCTATTGCTGTTGGTGACCTTTCCCCACATCAGATAACAGGAACCTGACCTTGGCACGGCTGGTGGGGAGGATGAGGATGAGCTCCTGAAAAGCAGTGGCAAAAAGCTGCAGGATTCCCTGAGAAGGTCAGTGGTGGAAGAAAGATACTCACCAGGAAGGTGCTGGGGATTTCTTCAGTTCGAAAGTGTGTGAGAGAAGAGCTATTTTCTTCATCTTCCTTTCTAAACATAGATCTTTTTGTGGACAAATGATACAGGGAAATGACAGAGGATGAAACCTGTCTCTGTTCTTCCCGTGTGCTTTTAGATCCCTCAAGTTTGCTTGCCAGACCTGAAATGCCACTAGGGAATAATCAAGGTAATGTTTGCCATCATTTTAAATGGTGAGTATACTCTTACTCTTCATTACCCAGTAGTAGATTAGAGAGATCATTTGGAAAGGTGGTGGTTAAATACTCAATTATTGCAATCATTCAATCGTTGTCTCTTTACTCTTCTTAAAACTCTGCAACCTTTTATTTCTTTTTTTTTTTTTTTTGGTCTCTCATTGTTTCGTCCAAATACTGAATTTCTTCAGTATATAAAAGAGCAAAAGAGATCATCCCTGAGGAATTTTGTTTATTCCTTAGTGCCACAAGTATTTTTGACCTTACTGCTATATTTCACTGTTTTTCTAAAACACGCATTTCATTTGAGCACCCTCTGTGTCAGTGAGTTGGAGGCATCTTCCAGGGGCTGCCCTGTCTGTGAACACAGCATTAAAAGCAAAGAACATCCTTTCTGGGGAAGGAGTAAGGTGGGAAGGGTGGGAATGTTTAGGGCTATGTTGGTCAGAGATCAGGGGAGAGCTAATCTCCTGTGCTCTGAGCAACAGCTCTCCCGAGGGTTTAGTGGGGATCAGGTGGAGAGTGTTTTCCAACTTCCTTTGCAAGGGAAAGAGGGAGAAAGACTGCTGTGCTGAGGGGCATCTCTGAGCTCCTATTGCTGGGGGGATATTTTCTCACTGGATGGTTCTCAAGTGCTGGCTTTCCATGTCCTGCACAATGCAGAGTTACACTTAGAAAGGAAGATCTAAAGTCCGCTGTGAAATGCCACTTGTAGAAGACCCAGATTTGGCACTGTGTATAAGGAAAAAAAGGCTGGATACGGCTTGGGTATGAATATTTCCTTAACTGAGTGATTAGAGAAGAAGCAGGGAGGGGAAGGAGGGGGTTTGGCTACCAGCAGACTTGTTCCTACCCTGCACACGGTGCACACAGCAGTGGCTGCAGGTCTGCTCTAGAGGCCAGAGATGTGACTGAGCTTGGGGCAGCTGGTTTTAAGCACTGAACTTGCTCAGGACAGTCTCACCTATAGGACAGCCTATGCACATAGGCCCCTCTGGATGTCACCCTGAGCCCATACAAGGCTCTCACTCCAGCAGCAACACTTGTATCCATCCTTTTCCAGACAGCCACCTGCAGTCAGACATTTGGGAACAGGCAAATCCTTAATCTGTCTGGCCCTCAGTTTATGTAACTGCCTGACAAAAACAACATATGCCCCTGTTGGCAGGCACTGGGGTGGGCTGGTGCAAAGGGTAGGGAACGAGGCAGCTCCTGGGCAGGCTGAACAAAGAAAGAGCAATCTGAGCCCAGTGTGTTCTCCCCTCCTCTTGTCCTTGGGCTGCTCAGCTGCTGTCCTCCCAGGGCCCTGCCTGAAGGAGACTTTCCTTTAGCTGGGGCTGTTAGATAAGGGCTCAAGGAAAAAGGAGGAGAGCAGACAAAGAAACAAAATGACAACCTGTCTGAAATCCTTCCCACCGCTCAGAGTCCTTCACTATCATTTATCCTTGAAGTGGTGCTGTTTTGCTAATTCTCCAGTCACGATAGCGTGGCCAGGCATGATGGGACCTGAATTTCGATGAAGAAGCCGCAGCTAAAGTCCTTCTGGGTGTTGTCTCTGTGTATCTAAATCCCTCTTCCACATGCAATGACCAGGATGGTTCGAACAGAACCATCTGGGCAGTTCCTGGATTGATGCCCTTCAGCGGGGACCTGCCCAGCAACTGGCTTTGCAAAGTCTCCTGCTTGTAGAAGCCACAGGCGGTGTAAACTCCTAAATACAGTCCCGGGCATGTTGCCTCTGACAAGAGTGAAGGAAAGGCAGAGAAACTGCAGCTCGAACTGTCATTTGTTCTGTACACTAAAGCCTTGGGGACTGTGACAATAAAAGCTTGATGGTTGCTGAAGCTGATGCTTCCTGGCATATCACCTCACAAGCCTGTCTTAATAAAATGCCCACTGGGAATACAGCTGCAGTGGGCAATCGCTGGGCTGCAAACTGCAGGGAGAGGCAGCCCAGCTGCTGGGAGCTTCCCTGTCCAGACACTCAGCAGGAGTGGGGGGGAAAGCCTGGCCCTTGGCCCTTGGGGCCAGACATGACCAACAGCAGCAGGAGCAACACGATCCCAGCAGCAGGAGCAACATGATCCCACCTTTTTTAAAGGTGGCTGTTGGTATCTCAGGGTTTTTTTAGAAAAAAAAAGAAAAAAAGTTTAAAAAAAGAGGATTATGCCTGTGTGGGAGCCAATAAACTGCAGCAGAAAAACCAGTCAGGAGCAATAGCACCATTTCCTGCTAGTCATTAGTTCTCTGGTGTGGCTGCTCATTTTATAGAGCAGCAGGTAAGATGTGCCCGGGAAAGCAATTATAAAATGGGCTCTGCCTTCAGTTCTTCTTCTCTAATGAGCTTATTTTCATAGAATCAGAGAACAGCTTGTGTTGGAAGGGACCTTAAAAATCATCCAGTTCCAACCCCTCTGCCATGGACAGGGACACCTTCCACTAGACCAGGTTGCTCATCCAACCTGGCCTTGGACATTTCCAGGGATGGGGCATCCACAACTTCTCTGGGCACCCTGTGCCAGTGCCGCACCACCCTCACAGTAAAGAATTTCTTCCATGCACATGACCTAAATTTCCCATCTTTCAGGGGTAAAAACCATTTTGATTAAAAAAAGTAATTAATTTTTCAGATGTTTTGTTGACTGGATGTTTTTTCCCCACAAAAAGAGCCTGTCTATGGAGGCTTATGCCTCCCATTCCTTTTGTTCTTCTCTGATTTCTCCCCAAGAGCTTTCTTCTTTTCCTTGTTGTACACCCACCTGCGTGGGACTAACCTGAAAAGAAACAACAGCCACATGCCTCTCATGTCAGGCTTATAAAGGACAAAGTGGATTCTCCCATCAAACATAAGGCACTGTGGTGACTGTCTTCAGAATTGGCAAAACAGTAAAAACTGTGCTGGAGATGCAGAGTCTCTCATCTATGATGAGATCATGAAGCGAGCAGTTGAACAATATCTCTTAATTTGTTTTTAGCAATGCTGTTCTACCAGTACACACTGGGAATGTGTTTTTAAACACTGCACTACATCCTTCAGAGCTGATAGTTTCCCTTCTAGTGCTGCACTGGCTCTGGCAGAGCCAAACCTGTCCTCACCAGCCTGCAGAGAGACCAATCACCGAGACGCTGAGAAATACTAAAGTCTAGGTGGACCCCCTCCTGGGGAGAGCAGTTAACCAGAGATGATGTTCTAGATGACCCATATTCTCAGTGGGTTTAAAAACCTCCACTGAAGATTGTTGGTTATCCTTCACGAGGGCTCATTGGTCAGCACTGGTGCACAGGTGGCAATTAGCCTGGCTAGAAGGGAGGCAAAGACAGCGTAATTTCTTTTTCCATTGGTGATAGTACATTTGCTAATCGTGCATCCCTACTCTCTCCTGCCACGCCTCCGTGGGGATGGCACGTTCCTCCCCAGCAGTGATCCTTTGGATCCCTCATGTCCACGGGGTTTGGGCCTGTGTGCGGTCCTGCCCTCCCAACTGCGTGTGCACCCAGGAGCGGAGCTGCTCCGTCCTCTGCGACCGCGCCGGCCTGGGGCAGATCCCCAGCGAGTTCCCTTGTGAAGCCTCTTCTATCAACCTGGACAAAAACAGCATCAAGTTCCTCTCCGAGAGGGCCTTCGGGACCTTGCCTTCCCTCAAATCCCTGTCTCTCAACCACAACAACATCTCCTTCATCACCCCGGGGGCTTTCAAGGGGCTGCCCAGCCTGACCGAGCTGAGGATGGCCCACAACGAGTACATCCGCTACCTCCACACGCGGACCTTCACCGCCCTCAGACGGCTGGTGAGGCTGGACCTGGCGGACTGCAACCTTTTCAACATCCCAGACAGGATCTTCATCGAGCTGCCCGCGCTGCAGGAGCTCTTCTGCTTCCAGAACAACTTCCGCAGGATCCCGGGTGCCATCAGGGGCATGGAAAACCTGACCCACGTTTACCTGGAGAGAAACAGGATCGAAGCGGTGGCCTACAACTCCCTGCAGGGCCTGAGCAAGCTGAAGTACCTGAATCTGCAGGACAACAAGATAAATGTCATTCACGAGCGAGCCTTTCAGGCCTGTCAGAAGATGGAGTACCTGTACCTGAACGACAATTTGATCAGCGAGCTTCCAGAAAACTCCTTTGATGGCCTGAGGCGCCTGAAGATGCTCAACCTGGGGGGGAATTTTCTCAGGAACATTTCCAACACCTGGTTCAGGGACCTGGGGGAGCTGGAGATCCTCTACCTGGACCGCAACAGGATCAGCTACATTGAGGAAGGGGCTTTTGAGAACCTCACCAGCCTGGTCTCGTTGCACCTGAACAGCAACAACCTGACGACCCTGCCCTTCTCTGTCTTCGAGCCGGTGTATTTCCTGGGGCGGCTGTACCTCTTCCGCAACCCCTGGGAGTGCGACTGCCGCATCGAGTGGCTCAAGGAGTGGATGGAGAACTACAGGCTTGTCAGGGATATTCCTTGTGCCTCCCCCTCCTCGGTAGCCGGGATCGACCTGACGGATGTGCTCTATGAGAGGTCACCAGAAGGTTTCTGTCTCGACCCGGTGGAGCTAAACGTCACATCTGAGGGTCCAGCCCCAAGTGAAGAGCCTTGGTCTACCACAGAGAGCAAGTTCAACAGCCTTATCTCCAAACTCTTGCTCCAGATGGGCCTTCCTGAAGAGGTGTCAAACGCCACTGAAGTCTACAGTAACACCACGCAGCCGGATGGACAGACAGAAGGCGTTTCTTCTGGCGTGGGGGAAAACAGTATTGAGGCTGACTCCTCTTCTTTGTACCTCCCAGCACTTTTTACAGTGATTGTTTTGCAGTGCAAATAGTCCAAGGGCTGTGTGGACCATGGGTCCTGCTTAAGCATTTAGTCCTTGCACCTACTTAGTCATTCGGGAGAAGTTCGTACTGGGGGCCTCTGATACGTAACTGGCTCCAAACTCTTCCAGGCTGGGTTGGTTGGATCTGCCTCCAGATTCCCCTGGGAGCTGGTGGGCTCTGGTTCAAGGCTGGGCCCCACTCTGGGTAAGAAACCTGCCCTTTGGGTGTCCCAGAGCCTCCTGGATACCGACAGAGCTCTGTGGAAGATGAGTAGCAGCAAGGTTGAGTTTTGCCTAGAGAGACTTGGGATGTTCCCTGTAGCTCAACAGGATTTTGATCCTTCCTCCCTCTGCTATCCTGGCACAGATGCAGGAGGACCAGATGGACCCATGTTTGTCAAAACATTCTCCTCTGAGGCAAAGCTACTGAACAACATACTTATTAGTGTCATTTCAGTGTATTTAATTTTATTCAATTAATATATTGTTTCAAGGAATATACTGTTTTTATTTGTAGATTATTTCATGGCATGGCAGCAGGGGCAGAACATGGTGTTGACAAATGCAACCAGGCTAAATATTTTGTATTTCCACCATTAATGTGTACCACATAGTGTATTATATTATGCCATACTAACCAACCATGCTCTCATTTTTTTTATATGGCATCTTATATATTTTATCTTTGAAATCTTCAATGAAAGCTGCTAATATGACCAGAAAGAATTATAATGTTTTATGTATCAAAGCACATTAATAAAATAATTTGATATTTTGCTCACAAAAATAAATTAACTTCTTGACCCGCCCCTTTTTTTTTTTTTGAGATCCTTGAATGACTTTGGTGGGTTTTTCATTCAAATGGGTGCATATGAGTGTCCTTTCATGGTCTAGAGCAAATGGCAAGCTATTTATTGCAGGATAAGTACTTTCACTTAGAGCCTGACCGCAATTTATATCTGTGTTAAGCAGCAACACTTTGAAATATAAGTGACTATACAGAAATACATTTCTGTGATTTTTAGCTATATTAAAATCATTATACATGGCTTATCATATGATGTACATGTTCATATGATATGATGCAATACAATACAAACCTTTATTAGTGCTAAAATGTCATGAAGGAGGAAAAAAAGAAGGAAATTAATTTTAAGAAACTATCAAAATATTTTCCAAATCCCCCTTTTTTTCCCCCACACCTTCCCTTTCCCAACCAACTGAACATGAATGTGGCTTCCTCCCCTGCCCCGAGGGTGCTGGAGTGACAGCTGCCCAGGATCAAGCATCACTGGCACCCAACAACCCCACAGAGGGTCCCACAGTCCACTGGGAAAATTGCTCTGGGGAAAAGCCAACATCAGCTCCTGTGCAAAATGGCTGTGAGCTCCTCAATCTCTGGAGCAGCTGCTGCACAAACTAGGGAAGCTGCCTTTTTGTTTGCACCTTTTTCCAGCAAAAAGGTGGCATCTCCAGTGCCTCTAAGTCTGCAGTGCTCTATCCAGAAAGAGCTACTTTTTTCTAACTAGCACCAGAGGTTTCCAGAGGAAATCTGAGCACAGGGAAAGCCAAACCTTTCCTGTTGCAATGGCTCCTCAGATTTCTGTAGCTCAACCACAGTTTCCCAAGGGGAAAAAAGAAAAAAAAGCCAGATGGTTTGATAAATGCCTATTTGACCTGTTCCGTGAACTAAATTCAATGAGTTTGGATTTCCAGGCTATTTATGAATCCATTAATCTTCTTAAGTGCTAAATTCATCTGTGTATTATAAGAGGCTGTTTTTCAAACCCAGTCCATCCCAATGCTGTAGAGGCATATTAGGTTAAGGATGCCTTTACAGGAGCGGTATTTCATCCTGTCAGGGGAGGTTTATCAATAGGCTTGGCACAGATGGCAGGACACAAATGGTTGTATTTCACTTCCTATAAGTACGGATGCCTCATGATTGAATTGTTTTCATAACCCACATTTTTATTTTCTCTGCTGAAGTACATTAAAGCTGAAGATCGCCTTACTGTGCAATTGTTGAGTGGTTTTCAAGTCAATTACTGCTTCAAAGATGCTTCTGCTTTATCTGCAACATGCACATCCGAATGTGAATCACACAATCACAGAATCAGTTGGGTTGGAAAAGACCTCTGAGATCATCGAGTCCAACCTTTGACCGAACACCACTGTGTCAACCAGACCATGGCTGACATGTCCAGTTTTTCCTTAGACACCTCCAGGGATGGTGACCCCACTACCTCCCTGGGCAGCCCCTTCCAATGCCCAGTCACTCTTTCTGTGAAAAACTTCTTTCTAATGTCAAACCTAAACCTCCCCTGGTGCAGCCTAAGACTGTGTCTTCCTCTTGTCCTATTGCTGGTTGCCTGGGAGAAGAGCCCAATCCCCACCTTGCCCCAACCTCCTTTCAGGTAGTTGTAGAAAGTGATGAGGATTCCCCTGAGCCTCCTCTTCTCCAGGTTAAACACCTCCAGCTCCCTCAGCTGCTCCTCACAGGACTTGTGCTCCAGACCCTTCCACAGCCTCACTGACCTCCTTTGGACATGGTCAGCATCCTTCCTAAACTGAGTGGCCCAGAACTGGACACAACTCATAATTGCCTTTTTTTTTTTTCATTTGTTTTGAATCTTGTGATTAGAAAACAAGGTAAATTAGGGATCTGCCTTTTGCATGAACAGTATGGGGTTTTTTTTATTTTCTTAGACTAGACTCTTGCTGTAGAATTGTGTGTCAGCTGGTAAACCTGAACCAGCTGTTGGTTACAAGTCCATGGCTGAGAGTCTCTTCACAAATCAGTCTTGTTTTCAAAATCTGCCTCTGGACTGACACACCTCTAGAAATGCCACAGAGCTGCAGAGCACACCCAGCTGAGATGCCAGTCTCAGTTTACACTGGCTTTGGGACACTGCTGTCACTGTGCTGTGGGCTGAGGTGCTCATAAAGCAGGTTCTGACCTAGAAGGGTGCAGTGCTGGATTGAAAAGCACCACAGTGTGGTTGCACTCACATCCCTCCATGCCTTGCTCTCCAGGCACTGGGATGGGCAAACCTCTGATGTCCTGGCAGTGACAGGGTGAGCATTCCATGGGTGTTCACACCGATGTCTTCCAGTTGAAGCAACTGATTCCCGTGTGGGGAATGATGCTGTTTGAGCTCTCAGCCCTTCAGCAGGGCTCCAGGTTACAAAACCATCACCCCGCACAGGTACCCCTGTCCCAGGTCAGACAAGTGATGCTCCCAGTAGGGTATCATCTGTCTGTTTTTGGATATCATGTCTTGGTTTCAGAATTCTGTCCCTGTGTTGCATTCCTAGAGGTCACACTTGGTGTTTAATATGAATACTGTTATGCCTCCTTTTTCCTTCAAATTTAAAGCTGCCAGTAACCTCCTGTGAAATGAAGCTATTGGATGTTTTGCATATATTGTGGATTTTCATATTTTTCTGCTGTGAAGTCCAGGACATGAGGACTCACTGCCTTTTTGCTAAAGAGGCAGCAGCTGCTGGCCAGCCAAGACTCAGGAACTTCATGGCCCATTTTCAAGTGCATTGTTAAGTATTTTAGTTAATCCTTGTCCTCACAACATCTGGCTAACAGCTCTTTAAAAAAATCAAATTTTAATTTGTTGGGTTTTCTTCTGATAATTTTTGTGGTCACAAATTCAAGAGGAACCAAATCAACTGAGTTCAAATTCCTCACCCCAGAAAACTCTGAAGTACATGAAACCTTGCAAGTAAATAGCCTGTCGTGGTCACTCTTGCCCCAGTAGGAGCTTCAGAAGACAGGGATAGTTTGGTTGAGAAAAAAGTCCTTTCTAGATACATGACACATACCCTTGTAAATGCCTGGTTTTGTAGAGTCAAGGTATGGGCTTGTTGCACAAACACTAATAATACTGGTCCTTCCTTTCCCCCCCAACTCAAATCTGGTCAGAGATCAATGGAGTTTGAAGAACCATCTGCAGTGACTTCCAAAGCAGTTTTAAAAGAGCTTTATGGAAAACGATAACCATGGAATAAAGGCCACAGGTCATAATTAAAAAAAACCCAAACAACAAACAACAACAAAAAAAGCATTACAAGTATTACTTTAAAGAAAAACAGCTAATTTTTAAATCAGAACTAAATAATCTTAGTATTGAAAATGCATAAGGTCTAAGAAGCTCCTGTGTCAAGGGACGCTCCCCATTGCCCAGTCGCTGGACAAGCCTTAGATTTTTACATGATGGAGAAGCACAAAGAACAAAACCTAAACATGGGCAAGGTCAGCACCAAAGTTCTACTTGTCATGGGACAAGGCTGGTAGTTTAAACTCTAATATAAAGATGAACACAGAAAATAGATATTTCTGAGCAGAGAAGTATCTCTGTCTCCTATCCAAAGCCTGATTTTGTTGACCCTGTGGTTAGTTGAACCAGTCTGATTCTGTACTCTGTGGTTAATTTTAGCCTTGAATGCAAGCAGTTCATGACTTCTGCAGTTTTTCTCACCTTTAACCTTCACCACATCCTGTGATTTTTATTGTACTTCCTTTCTCTTCTCTCTGTCTTTTAAAGGACTGATTTAGAGTTAATTCTTAACTTGCACAGCGTAAATCTGATTTTAAAAAGACCTAAAACTTCCATGAGTTTTTCTATACACATCTGATGGTTTACTTTTCACTCACATCCTACGTATTTGCTTTTTTGATTAACAGCTGATTTCTCTTTGGGCTTGTTCAGCGTCTAAAACAAGGGGTTTGACCTGTGACAGGAGCTTCTTGATGTGTTGGAGATTTGCTATGGGACAAGCTTAAGGAGTTTTTTTCTGCCTCCCTCTTTTCCACACCCTCCTTTCCTTGATTGCAACTGCTTGTTCCTGCTCCAAGCCAAAACCTGCCTGTGCCCTGATGGTGCTGCTGCTGGGATTGGACTGGATCACTGCAATGGCACAGTTAAAAACAACACTCTCCCTTTCCCTCCTTTTTTTTTGGTGTTTAGGAGCCCTATAATTTCCTCTAACTTGTTCTTTTGGGGTTGGGCCGCAAGTGGGTTTAACTGGGGACAATAAGAATAAAATGCAATTGCTGTATCTGAAAGGGGGACAAGCTAAATGAGAATGATGATTGCTGGTTTGCACCATGTGATTTACTGGTGCCAGCAAGGATCTGGTGCAAGGGTGCAGGGAGAGGTGTTGTCTTTATTCAGGACCCAAATAAATTAACAACTGAATTTAGGAAACACGTAGCAAAACAGGCCCTGCACTGCAGTTTAAGACACTGTAAAAAT
Source organism: Lophotriccus pileatus (assembly GCA_035583135.1). Lineage (NCBI taxonomy): Eukaryota > Metazoa > Chordata > Aves > Passeriformes > Tyrannidae > Lophotriccus > Lophotriccus pileatus. The sequence continues at coordinate 109,057,385 of JAWWES010000001.1, forward strand.
GTTGCTCCAGCTGTGGATGGGTGAGATGGGATTATGCTGGGAGCTCTGCAGGGCATGCCTGTAGATGAGCAACATGGAGTGTGGGCATTAATTTTTGAATAATATGTTTATTTTTTACTTCTATTTTGCTTAGACTGAGGGCAGACTCACAGGCACGGAGATATTGGGAAGAGGTCTAGAGAGTCTTGGGCTCTGTGAGGCAGAAAAGGGGACAAGCAGGGTTTCCTTGCTTCAAGCAAGGAGACAATGAGTCCCTGGTGGGATGAGGATTTGCTGGACTCACAGCAAACTGCATCACACAGGGTGTAAAAATACATGTGGCCCAGTGGGGTTTTACTTCTGGGCTTTTGATGCTGAGAACAAAGCTGTGAGTGCACAGTGCCAGGGGTAGACACATGGGCAAATGTGATAAATCAGTAACAAAAGGACAACTCACTGTGTGCACATAAATTGGGGTGGAATTGGCAGTAGCAATTCCTCACTGGGCTGAATGATCATGTCTCAGAGTGCTGTGACAGTGAGAGATACATCAGACACTAAGTGGACAGGCACCTTCTTGATGTATGAGACTGGCAAAGAGCCAGAAGACAAAGTATGGAAATAAACGGTAAACTTGCAATCAGACAAAGCTGGTTGTAAATATCTGTGCTGAAACAGGTGATCAATCATTTTAATAGGCAAAAAAGTAGCAGTGAAATTGCAGATGCAGATTTTTTTTAGGCCAATAAGGCTTAAAGGAGGTGTTGGTGAATTCCTAATTTCTTGACAGCCAGGCAGTTTGTAGCAATATGATAGATGACATAGATGTTGGCATGTGTAAGGTAATACATATTGGAAGATACAACCTCCATTGTTCACGTGCATGGCTGGGTCTTAGGGAAAGGAAGACCTGAGAATTGCTGTGAAGAGCTGGTCGATCAACTGACATCACAGACCAAACAAAATCCTGTAAGTAACAGAGGCTGGGATAGGAAAACCAGCAAATTATGCAATAGGCTGTTATGTCTTTTACATCCTCACCTGGAATATGGCCAGTTTAGGTCTGGAACATCAGTAAACACATAGCAGCAATAAAGTTTGGTGACAGAAGTAAATGAGGACGAGTCATGGACCTAAGATTTCTCATTACCCAGGAGTGAAAAGACTGGCTTTGTTCAGGAGAGACCTAGAGGGTGGTAAGTCCTACAGGAGCTACAAAGACCCCTTTGTCTCCTTTGAAAGTTATCCAGTGCTGCACAGACTGGGCAGTGTGGGACACAAATGACCACAGATTATACAGATGAATGAGACAAGGCCACAGTGACCTGCTCCATGGGGTCCCCTGGGGATGTGGAAGGTGATTTTGATTCTTGGAGCTTCTCTGCTTTCCTCCTCCTGGCTGTCACTTTTAAGAGTAGAGCTGGGTTTCTGTGTCCTTGGCTCAGACCTTGTCTGTGGTGGGTCCTCCAGCAACTTCTGACAATCATTAAAACCTGACTGCAGATGCTGTGACACCTGAGGTCCAGCTCAGGACACTTCTGGCCAAGGTTAACAGAGCACAGAAGGCATTTATGCCAACACCAACTAATAAAAATCACCATGTAGCCTTCAAGTATATTATACATGGAACCAACCTTTTTGAAAGGGAATTTTTTTCCTTAAATCACAGAAGCATGGAATGGTTTGGGTTGGAAGGAACTTTAGAGATCATTTAGTCCCTGCCATGGGCTGGGCCACGTTCCACTAAGTCAATTTGGTGATCCAGCCTGCCCTTGAACACTTCCAGGGATAGGGCATCCACAGCTTCTCTGGGCAGCCTCTTCCAGTGCCTCACCACGCTCACAGTGAAGCAGCTTCTTCCTTATACCTAACCTAAACTAACCTTTTTCAGGTTGAAGCCATTCCCCCTTATTCTGTCACTACATGCCCTGTAAAAAGTCCCTCTCCAGCTTTCTTGTAGGTCCCCTTCAGGTACTGGAAGGCTGCTAGGAGGTCTCCCTTTTAAAAAAAAAGAGTGTTTGTCAGGAATAGTTTGGGAAACAATGACAAACCAGCCAGAAGGCAAATGCAGGGACCGCAGGAGAGGTAGAGATGCAAGACAGTTTAAAAAACAATGCCCCAAAACCTGCTAACTGGAAAAAATTGGTACTAGCAACAGTTATAAAGCCACCTACACCCCACAGACTGCAAGGTCCCAAAGTTTAAGCTCTGTGAGCAACTTCCTTGGCACAGTGAAAACTTCCTGGTGAGTGTCTACCCTAGCCAAGAAAAGCCTCCTTCCTCCTTCCAGCCCTGGGAATTTCTTATTTCTCAGTCTTTTGTCAGTGGAAAGTCTTACACAGGATGCTGCCTCTGCAGCTTAGTATTACAAGTGCTAATTAGTTTTTAATAATGCCAATTTAAGAAAACTTGCCTGTCTTTTGGGCAGTGAATGCCATGCCAGCATTTACAACACCTACTGAAATCCAGATCTGAGGACCAAAGTTACTGTCATGGGGCAAAACCTCTGATAAAACCCCAAGTTACCTCACATGGATTGTGCCTGCAAATGCTGCTCAGGGACTGGGGACTGCTGAGCCTCACAGTCAGCTTTCAGCACCAGAGGAATTGTTAATACCTGTGTATTGTGGCACCACTTTGCAGCCTTGGCACTCTAAAACACGGGGTGTCAGCTCCTTCCCCCTTGACTCACAGCCTGAACAGACCACACCTGAGGATGCAAGAGGGGATGTGCAGGAGGTGTGCAGTGATTTACCCTGTCTTGCACAGCAGTTGATTCCTGGAGCTCTCACAGCTCTCACTTTCCCAAACCTGCTGCTCCTGTTTCTGAGCCTTTGTCTATTTATTTCCTCTGTAGGCAATTTACAACTGTTTGTTCATCCAATTCTTCTGTTTAATTTCTATTGAAAGGCACCTTATAAATCCAAATTGGGTTGGGTAGGAAGTCTTGAAGAGAGCATGTGGAGGTTCAGGGATTTTCAAGTGACAAGAGGAAAAGAACCTGGTAATTAAAGCGTCAGTTTGGGGTGAGCAGCAATGTTACCTCATTACTGCACACAACCCAGGACAGCTTGTGAGGCTCAGGCAGAGAGGATCTTCTCATTGTGTAGATCCTGAAAGGTCCTTTCCAGTGAGAGACTCAGCATGTGAACACCAGGCAACACCAGAGCCCATGAAACAACCCAGCTGTAGCACAGCAGGGACAACAGGCAGGAATGGGGAAGTAGATGGTGACACCCCCAGAGATCTCTCACTTGCATTAATTGTTTTAATGATCAAAACAGAGAAATATGTTAAAAACATGTTAATGAAAATACATGGCTAGTCCAAAAGCCAAAGTTTCATGAATTATTTGGACTCTTTCCATTGCCTTCCAGGGATAAATATCACACTGAAGGAGTATTCCAAATTACAGCCAGAGGGAAACCACTGAGCTCAGCAACACATACACACAGGAAAATTTAGTTTAAGCTTTTTATTTTCTACCTGAAATCTTGCTCAATTTAAATCACAAACTGTAACAAGACAATGTTGGCAGAATGGAAACCTCAAGCTGCCAGCACTGAAGCTCCTTGGAGGATGACCTGTGCAAGGGGCAGCTGCTCAAGCTGCTAAAATCAACCAGGTATTTTCCTGGAGGCAGGATCTCTCTCCTCTTCCTTCCCTAACACTTGGGAAATACAGCAAAGGCTTTACTGAAATGCTGCTTCTGATGAGTGGAAACCCAGAATATTTTGCTTTAGGAAAACCATCACAATTAGCTAACTTGTGAATTTTGGAGACAGATCTGTTTTTTATTCACCACAGAGTTTATCTGTATGCATTTTTATTTCCTAACAATAAATGAAAGAAAAGTTTTGAAAGTTTTCATAATAAATCAAAAACAACCTTGTGGAATTTATCTTCTTTCACCTACTGGGGAACTTCGTAAATCCTTACTGATTTATTAGCCAATAATCTTCACTGTCTTACGGTTTTCTTGTATCTGTCCAACAAGAATGGCTGTAAGGCAGAGTAAGGACATGCCTAGACACTGAAATTGTTGAATTTAGTGAAAAATGACTGAGCTTTAAAAACTTTATTTCTGTGTAAGCCTGGGGTGGATTCTTCAGCATTCAGTACTATGTGCTGTTGTAACCTGCAATGTTTCCTGCTTATTAAGATAAAATATGCTATAAAATAATTTATTGATCCCACCCCACCTCTCCCTTTGGCTACAATGGATATGAACCTTCAAAGACCTTTTTTAAGAAGGATGCTGTGGGATACGGACGTTTGAAGCACATTTTCTGACTGGTAGGAAAACACACCTCAAAATCAAGTTTCTGGGTGCGATGTCACCTGTTCCCCCCCTCGGTTAAACACAGATGGACCCAAGTACGAGCCGATTCTGCTATTTTCCATCTACTTAAATTTCCTGTGTTCAGTGAATTAGTCCCAAAGCAGGTCTGGGCACGGGTTGACACCATGGAGTTGTCCCTGCTCTCTGTTAAAACCCTGGCCGTGGTTTTGATGAATTCCAATTTTTCTAAATTCCAGCCAGTTAACTGTGACATTCAGCACAGTCATGTTATCCCAGATATTTTCAGGATGTGTCCCATCACCCTGACAATTCTGTGCAAAATGCTGGAGGCTCCACCTGCACGGCTGGCAGAGGAGAAACACGGACTCGTGTTGCGGCTTCGAGACAAGTTACACTGAAAATAAGCAAATTCCTCCTTTCCCCATGGCTTTTTTCTTTATGCAGACAGTAAAAATAGCTGTGGCTACTGACGGGAGAATCTGCGAGGATCGCTGGGCGTCACTCAACACGAACTCTTCCAAGGATACAGCGGGGAACGTGCTACTAGTTCAGTCACCTTCCACAACACAAACCCAGGCTCAAGTGACATAGTAATCATAAGAATATATGGTAGAGATGCGGTCAGATTTAATGTTCTCGTTCCTGATCATCCCATGGCAGTTGCTAAGGAGAGATACAGCCGGATACATGGACATTTGTACGCACCCCCCACACCCGCCCCTTATTTTTGCTTAGAAGGGTTAGGATGACATGAAAACCAATCAGCTTTCTGTCCAAAATCTTAACTGAGAAATGTATTTCTGAGGTAAAAAACGAATTATTCGCGTACAGGTCTGGAAGAGAGACTTTTAAAAGCCTTTAACTCTGAGGCTCAATTATAAGAAGTCAAGAAGCTCCTGTACTTGCTTCAGTCCAGCTTTCACAGAACTGGAGGAGACTGCTAAAAATCACTTAAAGAGAAGAAAAGTAAAAGTTACCACAGGTGCACTTGCTAAGTGTATCAGGAAGTGAAAAAGAGACCCCAAACACTGTAAACATTCAAATGTTTCAAGTGGCTTTGCATTTTTTTGTGTAGCATTAGCAAAAAATACACTCTCCTCTAACTTAATTTTTGTGCACTCCTCCTCACAGTATGGACACAAGGCACAGTCATTCAGGAGAAGTTACTTCTGAATACTCTGATATGCACTTCCTTTTGTGCAGATATTTTAATTTATATGTGACTGAAATAATGTACAGCAGTTTCCTTGCTAAGAGTTATGAATGTCTCTTAGCTCAATAAAAGTAGTGAAGAAACTAGTCTCAGAGACAGGTTTATTAAGGAAATGAATATGCTTTAGATAAAGAAAGCAGACTTTTTATGACACCTGCTTCAGCTCATCCTGTCAGTTTAGATAATAAAAACAGATGACTCTTACTCAAGTCAGTAGAGATATGTCTTTTTCTGTACTTCTCACAAATCCTCTTCTTCCAAGTATTTTAAAGCCCAAAATTGAGTCCTAACTGCCTTCATTAAAGATGTCGAGTACTACAGATTTGCAAAACAACTCTCTGAGCCCTGGCAGCATTTCCAAGTATTTCTTTAAATAATAGCGCTTTGAAATAATTTCCTTGCAGAAGAGAACAAAAATGGAACAAATACTGGTTAGTCTGTGCTTTTAAGTTTTCCTGATGGCTCCTGGAGTGCACACACCAGCTCAGTGCTGCTCAGGCTGCAACAATCTCATCTTCTATGTTGTCCTTTCACAATCAACTGAGTAACCTTGTTAATGAAGTTTCTGAGGTAGGCAGAGATATTTTCACTGAAGTGGCACAGCATTTTTCTTGACCCAGACCACAAAAGAAGAAAACCAATGCAAAGACATACAGAAGAATTCGCATCTGGTGGTGAGATTAAAAATATCCCTCTGATTCAAAATAGTTGCATGCCATGGGTTGCATGGCCAGGATTGTCTAAACTAGGTTACCATTTCCATGCAATAATCTTACCACTCTGAGACATTGAATAACCTAGTGTACTTTTATTAAGTAAATGGAAGCAGAGGTTAATGAACATTTATTGGACCAACTTAACACCTTGAAATCACAGGCATCAGTCAGACTGAGAGGCAGCATACTGATAAGATCAAGTTTTCTTTACAAATCTACGAGCCCCTGTACAAAAATAAAGTATAAAAGGGGCAAACAGAAACATTTGTTTCTTCCCAATCCCAGGGCTGCTTCTGAGGTCACATTCAGCATAAATTTAGAGAAGTCTGAGAAGCGCTCTAAATTATGCAGTGATATTTACAGTACTAGGAGGACCCTTCTCCAGTTGGAGATTGAAAAAAAATAAAAACCTGTAACATTAGCTCTGCACCTGCATGTGTCTTCCCTATGCAAGTGAAGCTCCCAGCTAATTTATGCCCTCTACGTACCACACAAACAACAGAGATGCTTCAGAAGGGTTTGGGCAGAACGAGGAGTCCGGGGCTTGCTCTGTGCTGAAACCTGCTCATGGGGCTCACTGGGTTGTGTGGATTAGCTGAACTTAAAGCCTAGGGGGGTTAATCCATGTTAGATCTTTTGCTACTGAAGGTTCCTCCAAGGAAAACAGTCTGTGGTAAAGAGGAGGCAGGACACGACACTAACTGATGTGCTTTACAGTTTTTGTCTCTTGATAAAAGGTTATACAGTGAGAATAAAAGAAACAAAGCTCTCCAAGTCAGTCTTTCCACTGTGTAATAGCTCCACTTAAGAGAAGAAAAGCGTATTAGTTACATTAAATCACTACTTATTGTCATCTACATAAGGCAGAAGCACCCTCATGGGCCTTATGAGTTTTCCTTCCTTACAAGCTGGATACACAGAAACTCCAAAAAATTCACATTAACAGAGTCAAAAGTGTGTAGTTAAAACATTTATGATGGACTGTACTCGAATTACCAAAATTATTTTACCTGTTTAATGCCATAAACATTTTGAGATGAAAAACGTGTCACTGAAGTCAGATACCAATGCTCACCAGAGAAGTTTGTATTTCTAACATCAGAAACATTCCACTGCCTGATTTTCAGTAGGTCTTCCCATCTTTGTGCTTTACTGGGAAAAGAGGTAGTTCTGAGAGTGAATGAACCTTGGATGAGCTCAGCTAGTGTGTAATACTAACACTGCAACAGCTGGTCCTACAGGAACACTGGCTAAGGTTCATCCAGGACTAAAACAACACAGCACAACTACTTGAAAAATTACCTCTTACTCACTAAATAGTTCACAGTTTGCACTATCCCCTTTTTCAGGGGCTAAATTCAGAAGAGATGAGCACCTACTAATATTACTCTGATAGGTTCCCTCTTGCTTATCGAGGCCCACACTCATAGTTTCTCACAGGTTAGTTACCACCACACTACAAACTCAAGGGACTCGGTTACAGTTCTGGTTTTGGGACACAGCCACAGAACTGTGACTCCAGCTGGACCAGCAGGTGGGGTAAAATGATGGATCAAACTCCCTTCTGCACTGTGGGCTGCAAGTTGGGCTGTGAATGCAGCTCAAAATAGAAACATGCCTGCCCTGGCTGGATGGGAGGACGCCTGGCCAGATCTAGATTCTACCTGTGGATTTTACAAGAACAGGTATTTGACCACCTGACCTGCAGAAGGAGTAGGCAGGGAATTACCCCTATTATAAAGGTTCAACCATGAGAACCTTTTCTGATTACAGACCAAACAGCTGGAACAGCCCACGGATTGATTCCAGCTGACAGCTCCACTCTGAGGATAAATCCCTTTAGAACACTGTACCATTTTAACATGAACACTGAACTTCATACCATACAACAGCACAGCCAACCAAGCTCTGACGAGAAGTCGTTTTAAGGAACACTATATTCTGACACCTAAAAAGAGGTGGCAATGTTTGCTTCCCTTAACCATTTCCACTAAAAATGCAAACCACCTGGGCCAGCGAGAGCATGAAGTGGGGAAATAAAGTGCCAGGTCAATGCATGGTTGTATTTTCTTACTTGGGTCTGCCCTAATTCTAACTTTGTTGAACCTGTGCTGGTCCAGGGGGATCAGAGCCCCTGGACAGACTTGCAGGCTGTGCCCTACAAGGGCTTCCCTTACAGACTTAAAAGACACTTTTTCTCACTGCACAAGTCACTGGTTTGTTCTTCCAACTCCCTGTGATGAAATGAAGGACCCAAAAGCATTTAATTGTTGAACACATAAAAGGAAGTATATTTAAAATAAAAAAAATTGGTCAGACTGTAGAGTCAATTACCATTTTTAAAGGAATTTACAGGGCTGTTGTAGATGAGTCTTTTGGAATAGTCAGTTTATCGCAATGCCTAAACTGGTTTCTTCATTGCACAGTATTTTCTTTTAAAATGTGTGCATCTTTAAACAATTACATACATATTAAAAATCAGCAATTCTTTGCTTAAACTGAATTAAAACGTTAATACTCTCAGACAACACAGATCTGAAATGGTGAAACCAGTAATTGCCCCCTCCCACCTTACAACAAATTAAATTGAGACAAAATTACAAACACATTTCACTACATGATTATTATTAATAAAAATCAGTTTTTCTTTTTTTTTTCCCTTTTTTTTTTTTTTTTTTTTTTTTTTAGAAAGTTGCCCAAAATGCAAGGGATGTGCATAGGTTTACAACTTAGTCAGAATAATATTTTACTTTATTCCCTTGGGTACGTGTTCCCATGAACGGAATGTACTTTGCTGTAGATTACAGGTTTTATCAACACAGATACACCAACGGCATGAAACGCTTGCGACTGTCCACATGCATTAAGAGTCAAGACCCAATTTCAAATCTCTAAAAGTTTTACAGAGTTCTTCAAAGAGACAGTATCACGTTATCCGGATGTTACACAAAGGTACTTAAAAATACTACCCTAGGAGAAAAAAAACCCAAAACAAACAAACAAAAAAAAAAGCAGAAAAAAGGCCTTTAAAATTTATGAATTTGTTTTGTAACCACTAGACTAATTACTTCAAATAAATAAAGGAAAGCAAAGTGTTCCAATCCATAAAATCAGACTCTAAAAAGAATGTAGTGTTCCACCCCCAAGTTAAGGTAACAGAATCATATTATTATTACTATTAAAATAGATTATAGAAAGCAGCATCTATTTTGTGCAGTTTTTAGGGGCCCTTGAAATAAAAAGCTATGATTTCCAAAAATATAACATTCCAAAGGACTGAATAATACATATATTTAAAGATACATTTTATTAAAGTTTAGGAGAAATGATTAAAAAAAAGATACTGTCTCTTTAAATTAGTGTTTCATCTTTTTTTTTTTTTTCCCTCTCCTCCTATCTATTCAGACATGACAATAATTATATTTTAGGTCACACTACATCTAGGTAGTCTCTAGGGGCCAAGACCTGTTGACACAAGGTCAGTAACAAAGAGGTTTTCCATGTATGAGGTGGTTCCCAGTAATGACAGGTTTGTTTTATTTTTTTCCTCAATTCTCTCTTGCCCGGTTCTAGTAGACCCAGGAGACCGGGACCCACTGTGAGGCTGTACACACAAGCTCGATGGCTTCCTCCAGGTGCCTGATAGTCTCATCAATTTCATTGTTGATAATTGTTAGGTCAAAGTAGTGTGCATACGTTCTCTGTAAGATTTCGGACTCCTTCTGCAGGCGCTGAAGAGACTCGTCCTGTTCGCCGGGCAGGAAACAAAAGGGGAGAGAGAAAGAAGTTGGATCGTTTCGTGCTCTCCTACAACAGCTCCTCAACTGCTGCTCATGGAGAAGGAAATGGCCAAAAGAGCCCCAGGGAGGTCTAAGTGCTTTTGCTCCCCCTCCTACGTCTACGGGAACCGCGCAGGAGAAACGGCACAGCTTCCCTTTGGACACTGACACTCAAACAGCACTCGGTTACTGACATTACTTGAGACAAAACAAAGCACAGCTCTAGTGTTAAAAAAGCGAGGAGGAGGATGGAAGCTTGGAAAGGCAGCACAGACATGAGGAATGGAGACCACATATGAAAAAACTGGACAAAGTGCACAAATACGAGCTATTGTGCCTATGTCCCAGTGAGAACGTGAGAAGCAGGAGAGGGTACGTTGTCAGGTATCAGCTGTTCCCAGTTTTGGTAATGTTTTCTGTCCCACACCAACCTTCTGGGTCTACTTCCTTTAATAAGCATTTACTGACAAGGAAGTTCTCACTCCACGTGGCTCCTCTGCGGTTCCTACCTCGGAGCGTGGCGTTTCCAGCACCTCTTAGTGTGAGGTCCTGGAGATGAACCGGGCAGAGAGCGACGTCAGACCCGCTGCTCACCCTGGCTCTGTGTCAATGTCCCTACAGAAGCACCTGCATCCTACTTCGTGGGTGTCCTACAGGGCTGCAGCCAGGAATTCTGCAGCCACGGGCTCTGTTAGCAAGGTCTGCCTGCCTGAGCGAGCTGGATGCAAAAGGCTTCTTCCCAGGGCTGTGCAGGGCTTCTAAATTTGAATTCTCTTACTGCAAATTCCCTGCACATTTCCTTAAAAAACAGCCCAAACCAAAATATTTGCTGTTTTCAGGAACCTTGAAACAGTCTTAGGAAAGCAATCAAGTTCTTCCTGGTCCCACAGGTTTGGGATGAATACGGTGCACAACGACTCCTGCTGCCCTGTAGTATCTATAGGCTCACTCTATTTAATCAATTAACTGGGATACACTTTAGTAAGCAGAGTTTTAGGCTGCAGGAAATACAGACACAGTGCCCATAGCTTTTTTGCTAGAAATGGGAATAGAACTTTATCCAGCTAAGAGACACAGCCTCTGCCTTCCTTTTTTCTGTTTAAACTTCCCAAGTATTTCTAATTATCATGACAAGTAGCTGTGGAACAACAGCTTTCAGGTCCTCTGAAGGGAACAACCTGCACTGAGACAGTTCTCTTTTCCTGTAGCAATGAAACCAGCACTTCTGGAGGAGAAGTTCTGTACCAAAGCTACAGTTTTGCTTCTCTCCTGAGGCTGGAGCCTCAAATGGGGAGGGGGGTTGTGGTGTGGTGTTGCCTTCACTTGAAAATCATTACAAATTTCATTCCAAGTCAGACAAATGCTCCTCTCATGCACTTCTGTACAAGGAATGCTCCTTGCATGGGCCTTTCTGCATCTCCAGCAATGCCTGAAACTTCTGTAGAAAAAACCAGTGTGTGCAAATTTAACTTATGCTATTAGCAGACAGAACAATATGGATCAATACTAGTATTTAATATTCCTGTGGGACATTTCGGATGGCCCAGTGTCTTCAAGCCAGAAACCTAGTTAGGTGAACTTCCAGCTTCCCATAGATTCCAAAAGAGATATCAGTTTATATCAGCTGAGCATCTAACCTCTTCTGCTTAAATTAACCTACAAAGGAAGGTTAATAATCTGTCATGGAGAGTATTTTCTGTGCTTTAAACATATCCAGCTAAGATCAGTTTTATATTTAAATCCTGTCTTGTCAAAATCATATCACACTTTGAAAAGAGTTTCAATCTCATGGTACAAGGGTAAGAGTACCTGAAAAGCCCCTTGAAGCCTTAGAACTCCCAAGTCCAAATGTAGGTTTTTAATTGCTATTCAGATTTCCCATCAATGTTACTTTTACTTACAGGTATGAGAATGAACTTTTCTCACTAGAGCATCCATCTTGCTGTGACTGACAGTACAATCTGAAAAACTTACAGCCATCTTATCTTAAAAAAACATTAAAAAGTGTTTCAAAAACTCAGTAAATTTTAATATTTTTCTGACCCAGCTTCTCCTAGATCCAACTTCACTGGGATCAAAGTGTGCTGCATTTTGGAATATCTAAATTTCCCAGCCTGTTGGAAATGTAAAAGATTACTTCTTTCATATACTCTGAGGGGCACTAATAACTTAGGCCATTACAGAATTTTCAAATAGGTTCTGCAAAAAACAAAAGATATTACAGGTCTTGATTATTGTTTTATTCTGGGACCGAATGTCACCTGTGACTGTGATGGAGTATCTATTTGAACACATCAGAGTTGTCTCCTTTTTTATTTGAGTCTGTAAGACTTAAATGCCAAAATTATTTTTCAAAGCTAACACTTAAAATATTTGCTGCACTAAGCTCCTCTTAATTTATCTAAAATTTCTTAATTAAATTTTGAATAGCGAATATCCCAGCTTATTTTCCAAGAAGAATATTCTTCAGCAGTTGTACTCTCAGTAGTGTCAAGAAAGAAGGTATTTATCAAAATGTCTGGTTTTCTACAGACACATGAACAGTAATGAACACAACTTCAGCAATTTAACATTTGTGAGCACAATATCTGCCTTTTCTTCTTCCCCCAGCTCTCGTGCAACAGGCATTTTATGTGGGCCTAGTTGCAGTGTGTGCATTATTGGAACAGACTTTTCATTCCTAGTTCAGTTCATTTTGCTCATCTTCTCTCCTTCTCCACCACAGCTGAAAGGAGTGAAATGTGGCTTTATCCAGGAAATGTCTCCCATGTACATAAAGGCCACCAGTGGTATCTTCAGTCTCTGAGGACTGAGATTTTTTGGCCTGAACACACACAGGACAACAGCTGCTGCTTGTGACAGTCAAAGTACAGCCTAACAGATTTCCAATATTCCCTTCTAAGGCTGTGGACAATGCATAAACACCCTGTCAGGCCTTTGCCAATTTTACCTCAGCAGAAAGAAATTAATTTAATCAATTTAAACAGCTGGTGGACTGCAAATGTCCTAAGAAAAATTACTTCTACTCTTTAGCTGTAGGAAGGGAGTGCAGTTAAAAGTCAGAAGAATTTGGCCCAATAAAGATTTAGATCAAGTAAGTAGAGCCTGTCAACTCCTCTTTGCTGCTGTCTGGGCAACAGGAGGTAGGAAACAGCTGGAGGGAAGAGGAACTACCCTAAGGTTTTCTGATATGCTCCCTCCTCTCAGTTTTAGTACAACAATCATCTGATTTTTTTTTTCTTACTAGCAGATAATTTTAGTGCAGATATCAAAAGTCATTACATTAAATTGTTATTCCAATGGCAAAAGTAATGTCAAATGGGAACAGCATATCTACATTCTAGAACTACTGCAATAATCAGAACTACCTTGTCAGCCCCTAGCTGGTACTTACAGGCAGTTTTCTGCACCATTTTGGCAGCTATGTACAATTAGTACGAATGCAGGAAAATGAAAAGAAAAGCAAAGATGAAATTTAAGAAAACATGAAGGGGGGGGTGAAAAAAGGACAGTCATTTACAGAAGTGCTCTCAAAAATCTTAAGCAAAATAAACAAGGCAGGGCAGGAGGATAAACAGAAAGGGACACTCATTATGCAAATGAACCTTTCAAAAAGGAAGCATGAATGGGAAATAGGAAACACACACTCCTTGCCCTCGTTTGCTGCCTTGCAGGCTGCAAACACACAGACACGGTTTGCATCCCTCCTTCCATGTAGCCCAGTAAACACTGGAAAGTAGGATCCTGTATTTGGGTAAGGTCTGCTGCTATTACCACTGCCTGCCCCTCCCATTCCTTAAGTTTAATTGATTCATAAAATTAGCATGTTTATAAGTGTAGCCTCGGTTCAGCAATTCATGTGCCTGGGTGAGAGACACCCTGCATGCACAGAGACTTTTGTCTCAGGAGCTCAGAACAAAGACAGAGCCCTACAGCATGAATGAAAATATTTATAACGTAATACTTATAACACAATACTTCTGCTAATATTTCTTTGGCATTGAAGGTACATTTCTGTCATCAGTGCATCACAGAAAACATTTTCTCCCTCATATGAACTGTCCCAAATGTCTCTGTGTTATATCCTACAGCAGGAAGATTAAAAGTTAAGTACCACTGGCAGATGAGTGAGGCCAAGGAGGACTATTTGGGAGCTGAGACACAGGTATGGAGGCAACAAACCCGGGCAATCACATAATTTCACAGGGTACCTGGCTGCCTGAATGCTGCTGTAAACACAATGCTCACTTGACAGAGCCTTAGAGTGATTCTGGTTTCTTAACTGATGCAATGTTATTTGATTACACAAAGGCAAGGTCAGTGTAGATTACAGAATTTTAGTATTTTACCAAGACTGTACTGATGTAGATCATATGGCAACACCAGCAGTTAGATAAGCTGTCACTTCACTGACACGGCAAATTGGGATGTTCTGAGAGATCTTTGTCTTTACACTCTTGAAATGCACCAGTTAGGCTGTGGGTTCTTAAGACACAGTGAAAATGACAGAACTTAATGCTGTGAAAGTGAAAAGATTCTTCTTCCCCTTCCCACCCTTCTTCTGGCTATAAATTTTCAGTGCTTCTTCTGACATTTGTCCTTGTCAGAGTCTTTGTGAGCTGCTTAAAAACTGACAAAAATCCAATTTAGAGCTAAAGTAGCCAACTAAAGAGTCATAGCGAACTAGTAGAATGCCTCAGCTGCCAGTAAAATTGCAGCTTGAGGCCAAAATTTGTCACTCTCCACTTTCTATTTTAATAATAATTCAGGGTATTTGCATTTAAATATGTTTGTCTTGTTCCTTATTTTCCTATAAGCCTCTGCAGTGATGTCATAATTTCATGCTTACGATATTGTAATTACATTTCAACAGAAATGGGCTGTAGTGACAGGGCTTCTGACTTTATGTTTGGATGATCAAGGAAACATCTAGGAGACTTGAAATAAATAAATGATCAAACCAAATTGATTAAATACTTTCATGTTTTTTAAAAAAGGTTGAGCAAATAAAGTGCTTACAGAAATACTGTTTTTCCTGTTGTGAACTAAATCCATAACTGCTTGATATCATCTTTGAAATCAGCAGCAGTCTGCTGAGTGGGCACTCTATAAAAACTAAGTAGGAAATGTAGGTTATGGACCTCCATGAATACTTAGCATTATTTCACAAGCAGTTACCCCTCTGGTCAAAGCTTCCAATTCTTAGAGAACAGTCATCAAAATTAATAAGCCTATTTGTGATATGTATTTGCTGTGCAGGAAAAATGCTAAAGCTGAAGGTGGGATGACAGCAGAGTCCTGGACACCCACCTCCTCAGCTCAGACCAGCTGTAATCCAGTGCTGGCACTGAAACTTGGAATTGGGTCATTTGTGCCAATTATTTGTCAAGGATTTGGAAATGGATCTTTGAGGTAGAGCAGGGAATGAAATAAAAGAATATGTGCTTTAAAATATACCACGTGGATCCTTCACATTTTGAATTGGTTAATGAACAAGAAATGTATCTCAATCCACTTCATAATGCTGTCATTCAACTGTCTTTCTGCCTCTCCATTTACAGACAAGGAAACAATTAAGAGCCTGATCTGCATATTTGAATCTCATCCTTAATTCTGGCTCTGATAAGACATCAGACTGCAACATGCCATACCTCATTAATGCCTGGGGTAATCGTAGGTGCAGCAATAAAAACAACAAAAGGAGCAAACTCTGCAGTTCTCAGGACCTTCAATGCCTAGGTGGAAAAAAAATCAGATACTTTAGAGGAAACCCCCAACAGTCAATGTGAAGTAAGTTTAGTCACACAAGCAAAATATGCAAATTCATGACTTACCAATGCTGGGTTTGTTTTTAACTGAACTGGAGTCAAAACCTTAGTAATACAGACACTTAACTTTTTGTATTATTTTACATTTTTGGTGGTCAAAATATATATTTATCCTTAATTAAAGTGAATTTATGAGACAGTAAAGGCTTCAGCATTTTCAGAGAGGTTCTTGCCATAGAGTCTCGAAGACTGTGGAATTCTGTTGGCATTTAAACTTACTGACTGAACAGCACATAAAAAATTCAGTCATGCCACAAATAGGGAAAAGAGCCAACTGGGTTTTAGAATACTGATTAGAATATAATTTTTTGTTTGACTTTTTCTACCTACTAACACTTTTAAATTATTATTTTCTTACAACAAATGAAAATGTGATGTGAGTGGTTCAAAGTTTTTAGAGTGAGCATACCACTAAATGCAGTAAATACAGCAGTAAATACAGCATCAATCCCCTCAACCAAATCATTCAAGAAAAAATTCAAGAAAACTCATGTAACTAAGAGTACCCAAGGGAAAACAGGCAAGATAACCAGGAATAAGTCCACAAACAGGTTGCCCTTAATGAGCTGAGATGGATGAATGAGGAAGCTCGTTAGGAAAGAGGCTTGCTAGACATGTGCTGGAGGAAGTGCAGCAAAAGCAGCTGTTACCAAATGTAAACACATCCTAACTAAGATTAAAATGGTTTCTGAGAGTTGCACTGCTTTTGAATAATGCAGGTTGAAAAGGTTTATCAAGAGAGTTTGCTGTTAACATCTGTTCCATTTGAACTGACTACAAATGCTGCTCCCCCTGAACACTGTTAAATGTGGGATTTTATCTTTCAGAACAGCACCACAACAGCATACTGAGAACTGTCCTAACTAATTTAGTCAGGTATCTTATTTCTGTTATGAAAATCTTAAAAGAATTTGAACTTCTTGAATCCATTCACAATGAAGAAAGAATTTAGCAAATTTAAATAGATAACACTGGTCACAATTTTCTCTTTCCTCCCATTTCCTTCCACCTGCTAGAATACAAACATCACATTTGTCCATATTCGTGATGTTTCATCTAACAAAATATATAGACTCCTGTGAACTGGAAGTAATGACTACATGGATGTTCCAAAGGAAATGTATCAGAATTTTCCACAGATTTTATACAATGAATAGACAAACCGTTAGTGTTCCTTGAGACCTGATTTTTATTCCTGACCTCTTTTGAAAAGTAAAATGCCACAACACCAAACTTTATGAAGTTAAACTCATGAAATGAGTTTATAAAGTTAAACAACACTGATCTGGTCATTGTCCAAACAGGATAAATATCAGTGATTAACCACAAATGTTTCTGACTGTGCTCAATAGTGATACAAGTCAAGAGTCAGCCAGGAGCAAGATTACCTTCTCACAAAGCATCAAAGAGACATTTTTGAAAACATTACTCCTGGCAGGCAATGCCAGTGACTTGTTTTGATACGTTTCACAGGCCCCGAGGCCAATATAGTAAAAAGTTACATGGTAAGTAGATTTTCAAGCTACAGTGATTGCTGAACTATGGATTTGTTTCTGCTGTATGTTCTTCCAACCAGATGATTACCAGAATTTCACTTCCCGGACCGATACCTTGGTGGTTCAAGGGCTTTTGGTTCCACATTGCTTATCTAGGGTGCAGTCAATAAAAATAAATATATCCCAATACCATTAGGTTGAAGGACTGGTGACGAGTCCCATTTTTACACATTTCCTAATTAGTTACCTGAGGTTCTACATCAAGTATTGCAATTAGTCCCTGCTCATGGATCTTTCGTATTGTTTCCAGTTTTGTCCCGTACATTGCATCCTCATGGCTGCCATATTCCAAGTACTCATTGTTTGATATATCCTGCATCATTTGGTCATGTGATACAAAGTAGTAATTTTTGCCATTTTCTTCATCTTTCTTTGGAGGTCGGGTTGTGTCTGAAAATACAAAATATTCTAGTACACAAGCAATATAAAGCTTATACATGGCTTTTTTTTTGTTTGTTTTTTGTTTATCAATGCTTATTCACTGAATGATGACCTGTCAAATCACATATAGACCAATGAAGGATGAGCTTGACGTAGTCAGAATGACAGGCAGTAGGAATAAAAGGAATCTGAGGGATATGTGTTGGGAAAAGCAGGAGAGGAAGGAATGTAGAAAAAGTAGAAAACCAAAAGGCAACAGAGGAAGAACAGAAGGTCATAAATAACCTTTCCCTGGTCATGGCTGTAAGACTCTATCAGCTGCTTTCAGCAACAAAAAAAAAGCCACATCTCAGTTTTTATAGTTTCTAAACAATTCAATTAACATCTCCATTTCACTCCAGGGCCCAATCCTGCTCAACATCTTCATTAAGGGTCTGGATGTTGGGACAGAGTGCACCCTGGACGTGGGCCTGGGCACCCATCTCCAGGTGGCCCTGATCCCAGAAGTAGGGATCCCAACCATTTTATGATCCCTCCCACACATCCAATATCCACTTGCTTCTCTTTCTTCTCATATTCCCTCACAAACTGATTCAGTCTCATATTTTTCCATTATTATATTTATGTTGGTGACATATCTGAAACACTACATCTACTCCCTTTTCTTCCAACAACTCTATCCTAATTCCAAACAAGGTATCCAAAAACTGAACTAATTTTCTACTTTTAGTTATACCTATTACTGTTCTGAGGATTAATTAGTAATGTTCTGAGGATTAATTAGCATATTTTGAAGACAAAAAAGTTCTATAGAAATATTATAGATCACAGTTATTTTAAGAAATTAATGAACAATGGATTATATAAACCTTATAATATCACTATACTATTCACTGATGCCCTAGGTCTGCTGAACTTAAGATCCTCATAATTCTCCCAAATCCTCTTCTTTCCTAAAAATATTTTTGTCCTTTCCTTTCTTTTTTTTTTAACTCTAGTTCTTATGAGGTTTTCTTCTTATGAGGGTGAAAGAATAAGCCTAAAAAGTAGGCAAGGACCTGACTTCTTTTGGGCCAAGAGCGATGAAAACTACTTAGCCATATCCTACTTTTTGAATATATTACTTCTACTGACCTATGTGGTAAGAGAATTATGGCCTACTAATCTTTTTAATTAACTACCATTGTGTGTGACATGACCTTTTTGATGAGGTTTTCAGTTTGTAGGTAATTTCTTCATAAAGCATTCCCCAAAACTCCACACTCAACTTAAGGCCCATTTCAAAAGCAACCTAATCTACCATGGTTTTGTAAAAGGATGCAGAAAATGCATCTTTTTAGTCTTATGTAACCAGTGAAACAATTTCAGAGTTTCCACAAAACAGGAACCTAATGCAGGCAGCCTAAAGCATGATCACCACGGTATAGGTGAGTCCATTTCCATAGTATTTGAAGATAAAATAACTTGTTCAGCTTCTCCCTCCCCACACCAGTACAGTCAATACCTGAGAGAGACACTGTAAAACATTTATTAGGCTCTGATTTAGTTCTTTGCAATGGAGATCATATTTGCTGGGTTACTTACTACCTTCCCCCCATATAATCTTGTCTGTATTGAATAAGATAAATACAATGTACACCACATACTCCTGGTATCACACATCTCATTCAGGATTTTAGTGTCTAGATATGAACAGTAGTGTGACAAACAGTTCAGTTTCACATTGCTGCTGGGGTGATCCAACAGCTCATGCTTTCAGAAGGGTCTTTCTGTTTTCCTTCTGATAGATCTGGTCTTTATCTGACTCCTTGGTGAGCAAGCCAGGGTAACTTAGATCAGCACCCAACTAACCCTTTTCCCATTTCACACAGGTTTACAGATAAGCTCTTAAAAATAATACTTCTAGCAACAACAGTGTCCTTATAGATAGAAAATCAGCACTTCTGAGCCATGAATGGTGATTCTGAAGTCAGTCTAAAATAGAGTGGACAGTCAGGGACTGGATGCCCTTGTTTCCTTAGCTTGAGGAAAAAAGGAGCATCTCCAAGAGATCATGTAATAGGATATGCAATTCCTGCCATGGTATTGATAGAGACTGTCATGTAGGGAAAACCACCCTTGTGCTCTTTGTACAACCAACTTGTAAGCAGTGAAGTTAATTGCGTTTTCTTTTCCTTGTTGTCATCTCTGGAAACTTGGAAGTTATTTTAGTAGTACCACCCCCCAAGACTAAGCTGTGAGAAGTAATTAAAACATTGAGATAAGGTACACATTAAAGGTTTCCTCTAAAACCAGTTCATATTTCTTCTCATGGGAATTAGACACAGCTAAAAATTAGAAATGTTTGATCCTTCACTCTAAATTAAGAAACATTTGGGGCAGAGAGAAGCAAGAAGTTTTGTGAATAACCAGTCCCAGTACAGTTCCCACTTAAAGAAGACTCATCTCAGCTGAACACAACACATGTAATAGAACAAGAGGGGTGTTGTCAAGGATGACACAAACCATTTTGCAGTACACTGAACATTGCTACTCACGAGGAATGGGGTAAGCAAATCTGTCCGGATGTTTTGTGATGAGTGTGTTTTTTATGTGTCTTCTTCCGACACCGTGTGCACCTGAAGCACAACACAAATGAGATTTAGAAATTTTCCACTAGAAGGGCTTCAGAACTATGCTGTTATGTTCAGAAAAATAACCAAAAATTACCTAGTAAGACTAGTGTTTTCCTTTTGAATGCTGGCAGCTTTACTACTTCTTCATATGTGACGAGATCTAATTGATCAAACACTAAAACACAAAAGAAAGCCCCCAAGGGATAAGAAAAAAAGGCAAGAGTGACAATTAATTCTGCTACAAATTATAATTCTAGCAAGTTTTAGGTTCATAATACAAAGTAATATAGAAAATAAAACCATTCATTATGCATTTTAACAGCAGTGTTCATTTAAAGAACCATTAAGAGCAGTAACAAAGCTACTGAAATGCTCAAACTTTGCATGTCCTTTCATGCAGTATTCAGCAAACCACAAAAATTAGCTAAAACAGCATGCCATTCACGTTTGCATTCCTAAGAAATGGCAATACTAAAGAAAAATCTGTAGACAGTGACCAACATGAATACAGTACGAGAACATCTATTTACACTGAAGATAGGGATACTTTCATAATCATGTTTTAACAAGATCTATGAGAAATGCATAGGGAAGAGTGTTAATACTTTGTGGTATTTATTCTTTCAAACCACTACCCTTTAATTGTAATTAGAGTTCTCTTTAAACACACGTGCTAGTTAAGTTGACATGCTTTTAAAACTCATGACAGAATGAAGAATTCTAATGGAAAGTGATGGCATTACATAAAAGAACCTCCACCATATTTAGGGAAAAATTGTAAAAGTATTGTTTCAGATATAATTTCAACTGCAGCTGAAATTGGATGAATTCCATCATGCCTATCAATCTGTTGTCAATTGCCAAGGAATATAATGATTGACAATTAGTGTTTTGTTCATTAAAAACAACTTATTCCTCCTGTGCCAAATAACACATGATCTCTGGTAACTCTTGCAGAATTCTAATGATAAAAGTAGCCAGGAGGCAGTTAATTATAATCTGTAAAGATTCCAGCAATCAGCAATTGTGAGCAGAATAACGAACAAGAGTTTTCAGTTCTGTATTTTTGCACACTATGAAAAGAAGGGGGAGAGACTCCACCTGAACTGGGGGACCTTTTGAGTGTTTCCAAATCTAAAGTGGTGTATTCACCTCAGCTATATCCCACCCATCCATTAGGGTGAGTCTGGATATATCCCTCTCCCCCATCCAAAACCCCTTAGGAAAGTAGGCAGTGGCAGGAGCTTTAGTCTGTTCCAGAAGTCCCCAGCCACCAAGATCAGCATGAAGACTGTGAAGCCCACCAGAAAGCACAAGCTCATTGTACTGAAATCCCAATTAAAGGAAAGGATTTAATTTAATGTATTTCTTTTTTACAGGGCAGATTTTTCAATTCCAGAGAAAAAGCACAACTACTTCAATTTGGCCAAACAACAAATTCATCAATTGGTACAGTCAGTTGTTTAAGACCTTGGAAAGATACAGATATGAAAACTTTCTAGTCCATTTGAAGCATTTTGAATTTCATCCTAAAGAAGAATCTCTTTCAACCTTTCCCCAAATCCTACAAACAAGAATTTAGTCATATTGTTCTTTCATTCCACAGACATGGAATTCTACTGTACTTTTGCAACTTTACAGTATTTAAACTACTTAAAAATTAATTTCATAATAGAAAAAGCTAAAGATCCACAACATGCTAAAGAGTTTTTTTTACCATTCTAACCATCTGGGCCTAAGAGTATAATTTTCCATCAAAAAATAACAGTAATAAAAAAATCAATCCTTTATTTTCTTCTTGAACAAAACCATGTTATGTTAGATACAAACAACAGGAACAAACAACAGAAATGACACATATTAATGCCTTTATCACAAACTAGCAGAATGGAGAAGATGTGTCTCAGTCTACATGGATTTAACTAATGATTGTAGGGTTTTCAAATGCAAAAGAAAAATGACAATTTTTTTAAAAAATACACAAGATATGAGGAATACAGGGCACATTTAAAGGCTGAACTTCAATGCTTCTGTGTTACTAGCTAATAAAGAAAAGGAGTTCTTGAAAGGAAACAGTAAGAAGCAAATAAAGAGGCATTGTCACTTGACAGGTTACTTACATGCACAGAGGCCATTGGGAGTAAGACAGCATGAAAAATGTACAGGGGTCATTGAGATATGGCTTGTAATATATTAGTAAAATAAAAAGTATATGCACAAAATAAACTTTACCATGCAATAGTCTAAACACAAGGCAAATAAATCACATTAAGAAATGATAAACATATTTTATAAAAGCTTGGCAATTTTCTAGGTTATGCATAATAGGAAGCATAGCTCTAGTATGTTCTAAAGACTGTTCTTTTCTGAAGTTCTGCAATAACATTTTGGTAAAATAAATTAGAAATATATCTAGATACACTGCAGTGTATCTCTAGAGCACTTATAAAAATATCAGCAAATCTAATACTGGAAAAATATTTTATTTTTTCCTGTGGGCTTTTGTTCAAAACTGTCTTTACTGTGATAAAACATATGACCATGAAATTGCCTAATACTCTAAAATAAAGCATGGAGGAAAGAAAAACAGGATTACATTTTTTTTGTAGAAGGAATGCATTTGCTTCTAATTCTAAAAAGGAACTGAAATTGCCTCCTCTTTACTTCATAAACTATGTCTGATTTGCAGAATAATCTCATGTCTAGTTCCAGTAATATCCCAATGTACCACACAAGCTCTCAAATCATTAGCTGGCCACACAAATCTTAGTCGACTATGAAGTATTTTACTAGGTCATTTCTCAGCATCCCAGTTCAGTCTTACCCCTAAGACAAAAATAACAAGGAAGTCCAAAGAGATTACACACTGCTGATCAATTTATTGAATTTTATACTAAGATATAAGAGAAGTAAATTCTACTTTCTTGTAAGAGCAATATCTTGACATTGATTACACTTATTTTGGATCCAACAGAGGAAAAGATTTGGGTTTTTTCTGAGACAAACACACAGAAAGCTTCCAAAGGCCAGTGTTGGTTTATTTCTGACTAACAATAATTCATAATTCAGAAAAGGTAAATTCAGAAAAGGGTAAATTCAGTACTACCTTATCTAAACTTAAAACTAATGTGAGCATTTCAGTGAACCTCTTTATATCCTACATTTGGTGTCACTCCCTGGAATATGACTGGCATCACCTCAAGGTCACTAAGATCAATAAACATTTCTAAGAGAAATCTTGACTCTGTGCTTTCACTAACTCTGTGACTTCTCAGGGGGAAGGGGAAGTGCTGTTCTGAAAAGAACAGGTTCTTTATGGTCACTATGATAATTTTTAACGTTCATGTTTCTAATTTTTGGCAAACACTCTGATGGAAGGTGACTAACAGCACTGCTGGTGTCAGGCACTGAGGCAGGCAAACTGTGTGACTCCGTGCTGTCAACCTTCTCCAAAATGTCCCCCTACATCAAGACAGGAAAGTCTAGACTGCCTTGCTTTCAGGAATTTATTTGGTGCAAAGTCTTCGAGCTAGTTTTGCTCTTACAGTATTGCCTGCTCCTTCCCCTTCCCTGGCCATCCTCTTCCTTTTGCTTATTCCTTCGTAGCAGGCTGTGCTTACTCACAGTGACATTACTAACATGTATTTGCACTGAGAACTGCATTAAGAAATGCACCTGCCCTAAGGAAATAGAATCAGTGTGTTTTGTTGGGCTGTTCTGCAGTTAATCCAGTTCACAGCACGGCCTGCACAGTTACACTGCCATAACTGAAGGGAGGAGCAAGGCTTTGAAACCTGCGTTAGGTTTATTTAGGTCATAATCCCCAGTTTACTCTCAACAGTTTTTGTTAAAGTCATAATTAGTAAACTAATTATGTAAATTAATAATTAGTAAACTAATCCACTGCAATGAAGTGGAAACATTACAACAACCAGAATGTTAAACCAGAAAAAGAAAACAAGTCTAAGCTTTCAATCTCTGCTTGCTTTCAGGGTAACAAGTAATTTTATATTAACTGTGAACATCTTAAATGCAGTGGTGAATTAAGGAGTATAAATGACAATTACTGTTATTGACTTTTTTAAAATTCATTTTCAAATGACTTTTAAGAAAACATAAATTTTGTAGTAGTGATATACAATGAGCTCTGATACTGCACATGGACTGTGCAAGTAAAGAGAAATGTCGAAATATGGGTTTATACTGTTTAACTGGTGTCTTCAAGAATGCAACTGAAAAAAAAAATCCCAGAAATTAATGCAATATACAAAATCCTTCCATTACACTGCTTGGGGAGGTATATCTTTTGATTCCAATAAAAATCTCTGCAGGTCTCCCAGGAGACCACAACAACATAAATATCATGAAATGTGATAGCGATGCAAAAGCAATAGAAAATTGCTGAAAAGCAGTTGCAGTACATTTGAGTATTTTACACTAAAAGAAGAAGAAAACTAAATTCTGCTCATGAATGGAGTTTTCCTTCTTTATTACTAAAACTAGAGAATTCTGCTTGACAAGGGTCTCATACTCTGCACTTTACTTTCAAAATTTTCTAAAGTAATTAATTTTTTTCAGCAGTCTAAACAGAAAACCAGAAGTCAGTATATTCAGGCAGAAATCACTGCAAGGAGGATAAACTTCAACAGCTTGTTCTGTTTGGTAACTGTAAATAATACACTGGCTATGAAAAGGCTCTTACTGCACTTCCTGCTGAAATGCTTAGAGAAAAATGCCCTTTAGTGATGTTTTCACGTATATAATCTGTAACTATAAATGCACACTAACAAGGATGCTACTGAGAAGTCTTCTGTAGAGCACAGTACATTATACAGATGGCAAAAATCATATCCTGTTGGCTTCTGGTGCTCCTTTAAACATAAACCCCCGAACAGTGTAAGCCTATATTAGGATATATTAAGATGCACTGATTTTGTGGCAGCTTGCCTCTCACTGGTTAAGCTCTTCGTTTAAATAGCAAAGAACAAGCAGAGTAATGTTGGCATAATTAGAATTTTACTTATATTTTCCTAAGTAACTCATTAGGTTTATACTAATGTCAGGGTTTAAAATTGCAGAACACATAACCTGTTAAAGAGACCTGCATTTTTTTTTTCATACCTGCATTGTGCTTTGCCAAATATTTGTCTTTGTACTGCTTTTTTTTCTTTCCAAACCAAGTACAGCTGGCCTGTTGCTCCTGTTTGGTCTTCTCCATGGCAATACAAGCAACTCGCCTGGCACACGGAGGGGAAAGAAAATACTTTGTTGTAATCAAGGATTTTTAAAAAGCTGCACAGAACGAGTTAGAAAAATAAGACTTTTTTTTATACAAGAAGAGTACAGTAAAACTTAGAAAAACATTTTTCATGATGACTTAAAAGAACATGTTGGAATGGGCAATCCAGGGTGGAATCATGGCCCCTGGAGGTATTTTAGAGGAGACTGGATGTGGCACTTAGTGCCACGGTCTAGTTGACAAGGTGGTGTTAGATCAAAGGTTGGACTTGATGATCTCAAAGGCCTTTTCCAACCTACTTGGTTCTGTGATTCTGTGACATACACCTTTGCTAGTCCAGGTGGCACAGGTGCTGTTAACCCTTTACAGCACCCCAATTCTTTTATGTAGCAAATTCTGTATGAAATATTTCGGGCTGGATTATCCATATTGATAAACTTTGTTGAGTTATGGCCAAAACTTTCATGGCCCAGGATTTGCTTGCCAGAGTCTGTGCTGATGCTTTTAACAGTTTTACTAAACAGCTTCTGCAAAAGGTTCTGCATTGTTCTTGTGGCACTCAGTGCCATTGCTGTTCACTGAATATGCCATTCAGGAATCTTTGCACTGTGATTTTGTTCTGATTTTTGACTTTCACATGAAAAATGAAGAGGAAAGAAAAACCCCAATCTCCCTCAATGACCTTTCTGCTTGACAAACTGAGGCAATAAGCTTTTTTTAAAAAAAGAAAAAAAAAAAAAACACAAAAACTAGCTACACAAAAAATGAAAAGCACAGAAGACAGAAACAAAAGCAAAGCTAGATTCATTTTTTATAGAAAACTTAAATCATACCATTCTTGAAGTTCTGGAGAAGGAATAAGACCTGCAGTACCATTTTTGGAGTTCTCAAGTTTACCCTGCCACCAGTTATGATCGTCTTTGCTAATGATTTGGATAATATCACCAACTCGGAATCTGATGCCAGCTTCTTTGCAAGGAATGAGGTCATCCTTTGCTGGATCATATTCAAATTGTGCTCTTACATATATCTATAAAAAAAAAAAGAGTTTGTAAAAGACACTGCAATATTACTACTGGTATGGTATCAAGAGTAACAGGTGATAATCTGATCTGTGAATGCAGCTACACAAACTGGTTGCAACAAGCAAAGGAAGAAACAGAATGGCAAAAGCAGAAGTGGTAGTTGGAAATGAAACAGAACAGGCCCCCCCAGCAAACGATGGAGACATCTGATGTTATTTTGAAAGCTCATGGCCTCTACATACTGCAAAATCTGAACAGTAAAAAGGTAATAAACTGGTAGAGTCCCTCAAATCAATGTCAACTATCACAAATCATCACTAAGACTATAAGCCAGCAGTTTACAACTTGTACACCTGTACTTTCCAGCCAAAGTCCCACTGTATGTTTTAAAAACTTGTATGACAGGACATTTTATTGGGCGATATAAAGGACTTAGGCTACGTTAGTGATCTTTAGTATTTAGGGTAAAAAATTTAAGATTTAAGACATTAAAAAAAATTACATAGAAATTTAATATTGCACCTATCACACAGTTACTTGGGGAGGAATCTGAGAATTCTCTGCATGGTTTCTTCAGTAAAAGTCTACTCCTTTATAAATGAAGTTGATGATCCGAGCAAGTTATTCTCTAAGGAACATTGACAGAAAGAATTCAGATTCTGACTTCATAATTTAAAATAATATACCAATCCTTTCTTTGTGTGTTAGTGAGCCCTCAACCCTAGAAAATAAAAATAAAAGGCATCTCCAGTTTTGGTTGCTAATTACAGCCTTGATGCAGTCAAAGTATCTTAAAATCGAAATTAAATGTCATGCCCTAGATGGGTAATTTCCACAGTATATGAACTTCAAACATCACCCTACAGCATTTCAGGCAGCTTTGTATACACATACTGCTGATTTTCTTACTAAAAACTGACTAGATTTAAAAAACTCTAACAATTACATTGCAAAGTAATACTCTTCCTATAAACTGTAGCAATTACTTTCCAACTTTGCTCAAATTTAGCTCCAAAAATAGCTGCTGCAAATGCAGCTTTAGAACTATTCATGGCACTGAAAAAAGTCCTCTAGTAATCCAATCTGCAACCCAGCATATGAATAAATTAACTTAAAATGGCTAATCACTTCTATCTTGTATCTGATGCATTTTTATTGGTTTACAGTGAGAGCATCAGATGATAATACCAATATAGAACTCAACTTTTAATATACTAAATCTGACCCTTGTTCTGCTGTGCATTGAGCATGTGAGTTTAGACAAATGACCCAATTTCCCTTAATTACCTGAAAAACAGGATATTTTGGAACCAATCTGTTTCCCTGTGAAGTAATCAATATTGAACCAATCCTTTATTTTGCCTCACCCTTATCTAGTATAGGGTCTAGAATCATCATCAGTATTCTTAGCATCTCAAAACTTCCTTGCTTTTAAAGTCCCTGCTCCACTTTGAGCCATTATCCACCATACAGTGGCAGTTTATGGAACATTACAGACTTCCTCACAGATAAAAATGTGTCTGCCATCCTTAGTGTCCTCAAGGATGACAAACTGCCAGAAAAAAATATGTTGGTTCAATGGGAAAAGACTCTTAAAAGAATCAAGTAGTTATAAATGGTGTGAGCACAAGAAACACCATTACTTTGATATTGCCTTGAACAAAGTCTCTTCTCCTGGGAAAAATACCCTACGAGGAGCAAACAAAAACCTAAAGCAACAGCTTGGCATGTCTTTCATGGAGCCCTTCCAGCTGGAAACTCCTTAAGACAACAGAAAGTTGAAAGAATCACATAGCTGTAAACTTTAAAAATGGGAAATGAAGTGAGAGCAATCCATTCTTGTAACAGATATGCCAGCCATCTCAAGCAGACAGCAGTACAGAAAGATTTTCAAAGACAAGAGATAACGTTGTTAATTGGCTTTTAGAATGGAATTGCAAGAGCTGTTATCAAAATTCTTGGTAGAGAAAGGCTGACTACACAGAGATTCAGAGGTAGATTCTGGAAAGGCTTTATATAACTGGAGCAGTTACTGAAGATGAATCACAAATCACTTGACAGTGTGTGTTCATTTGGAGGCTGCAGTAAGGAAAAAAAAAATCTTAAAATTGTGAAGAGAATGATAGGGAATCCTCTGCAGAGCCCTTAAGGGCTTTCTTGGAATACTCTGGTGAGGGAAGATCTTTGGTCTGTGATGTACCACCATCAGCTCAAGGTAACAAAGTTAAAGGAGGTTATTGAATCTGGGTCTTAGGGCTAAAAATTTAAGAAGCTATTCTTCAGACTTATCAAACCTTAACAGAAACTGCCCTTAATGTTTTTCTTTGAAGAGCTTGGATAATATTAATAATTATAGACCAACTCCAGCTTTAGAATCTTTGTCAGGACAATGTTTTAGCGTATTAGACACTTGTCCTACTAGTCCCCATTTCAGCTAAAATACAAATTTGAGCTTTCCTCCAAGATAAAAACCTGCACAGGTCACTGCACAGCAGTAAGTCTGTTAATGCACTCTGAACTAAAACAAAATCCCCAGTTAAATTTACAATGAATTTGTAACTCTCACACATAAGGACACATGAAAAAAAAAATGCTATTTTGAATTAGCCACAAACAAATGAGTTAAAAAGAAAAATGAAAAAAAAAAAAAAAAAAAAACGGAACAAATTTCCCAAGCTTAAATGTTTTAGTTCAGCACATATAGAATACGAGTGGGGAAATGATAAGCAGGGATGTTTACTAGCAACTAAGTTTACAAAAATTCCCATGGAGGATTTCTATTCACCTGTCGTCCTTTTGGTTGTGTTGTCGATGGCAAGTCCTGCAGAATAAAGTCAACCCAGGAGAAGAAATTTTCATTTTACTTTTTAAGGGTACACAACACCATTTGTTAGTGATTTATACTACATAACAGTAAAATGGTAAGTTAGACAAAAGTATAAAGCATTGACCCATGTTTAGAAATATTTTGTTTTCTTAGAGAAATCAAACCCAGGCTGTTTAGCAGCAAGCTGAAGAAAGCAGGTAAAAAAGTTTAAGCAGATAAAGAATGTGCTTTTTAATAAATAATTCAGCATCTTCAACACAAAAGCACCACCAAGTGAAAGAGGCTCTTTATGTGAATGCCTTTTCCACTTAATACTTAAACCTTGCTTTTAAAAGAGAAAGAGGCCATTATAAATATTAAAAAACTTATTATTAAAAATGCATAATGTGATTAATTATGCTGAGAATTAAGATTATAACTACTAATAATTTTACAAATTCAATTTAATTTGCAAAAATTTCTTAAATTTTTCATCTACACAATTATTTTTCATTGTACTAATTAACAAGTACTTTACTCATGGCAAATAATTTCTAATTTGCAGGGGTTTTTTTAGTAGTTAAAGGAGTTGCTACTTAGTTTTGGGGTTTTTTTTTTGTTTGTTTGCTTTTAGCTAGTCCTGTGAACTCAAGATATTGACAGCACTCACTGAAGGAACTTGTTGTGTAGTTACTACATTGGTCCAAACGATGACAAACGATAAACAACACAAATTTTAACATTAATATAACTTTGGGAAAAAAAAACAACCCAGGAGATCGACAGCACCTTTCTACCTGAATGCAAACAAAACAGAAGTACTTTGTGTTAAAGATGTGATGGTAATAGCTTGGTTTGTAGTGCAGTTTAAAGCCACTTCCTTTTGCTTTCCATATCCAGGCAAGGCTCATGTTTCACACAGTATGTGCACGTACCACGACAGCAGAGAGCACACCAATTCCTTAACTCAGATAGCGGAAACCAGTACATGTTCCAGAAGGCTCTCAAAACAACAAAACTTAAAAAAAACCAAAAAAGAACCTAGAGTGTCTTGGGATATACCAACTGCACAGTTATTATTCTTTCTTCAAAACACTGCTTCCCAAGATCGGAGTGGAAATAAAACTTCCACTTTAAACCTCTGCTTAGTTTTGAGGAAGCTGCTGACACTGATTTAAGGATGACTGAAGTGTCACAGTACAGCTATTAACATTTAATTCACTGTATGACTTTTAATGAGAAGAGTATGTTGGAAAAAACCCTTAAAAAAAAAAGAAAGAAAAGAAAAGAAAATGGGGAGTTATATATGTAATACCCTCAGTTCTACCATCAGGACAAAATTTTCCACTGACCACACGATAAGTATAACAGTAATGGCAGATGAGCACCAACAAAACTTTCACAGTTTCTCTGTGTGGAACTGGAAATCTTACCGAAACAGAATTGTTAGTGCTGCTATGACCATTAGCTGGGGACTGTCTGGATGTAGAGGGGGAATCTCTCTGAAATAAGACACAAGGTTCATTAACAACACAACACTATCACAGGAACACAGAAATATTTCAAAGAACAGTTACATCCACAGCCTTATAACCATTTTCTTAGCTGCTTCATCCGTGGAAATTTCCACCCTACAAACTCTGTAAATCTGAAATGTCTTTCCATAGTTTAAAGATTCAGGTTTGACATTCTGATGTATCTGAGGTAATAACTATTTTTATGTTGCCTTAGCAATCAAACAGCTTTTTAATTAGTGATATCTGGGACTTTTGAGATCTCACGTGGCTGACAATGCTCCCAGCCCTTAGTCATACACCAGTCTTTAAAGTTAAAGGTAAGTACCTGAAAGTTTTATGCTGAATCATACTTGGGAACAGAATGAGGCACATATTCCATTTTAAAGATGTTTCTAAATATTTTTCATCTGTGAGCTGGTTGTTGGTGTTGATCAGTCTCTGCTAAGCAAAATGCATCTCTCTGCAGTGCCCCAAAGACACTGAAGTAACACCTGGGAAGGAAGCTGGATCCTCTCTTTTCCCTTTTCATCCACTTTACATCACATTGAGGGTTTTTTCTCCTAAAATCTTATGGGCTTAGAAGTATTAAAGTTTGCGAAAATACAACACCTTAAAAAAGCCACTTCTCTTGACTCAGACTATCAGTGTGTTCCTGCACTTCAGTGAGGGGACAGCAGACACAGGGTGCACACTGGGAAATTCTACAGGAAGGATAATGGGAATTTCTAACTGTGTTTTTCGAAGGAAAGGTAACTTGCAGAGCAATTTTTTTCACATGCCATTTTGATTGTATCGTACTTAATCCCACAAGGTCAGATAATTCTCTTCCAGAATTATCCCTCTTCCGGTCTCTTCCAGAAATAAAATAATTCCCTCATACATTGTAAAAATAAAAAAAAATCCCTTTTACCCTCAGAGGAATTCTGGAATATAATATTCCATGTCAAAGGTTGGTTTAGGAATGTCTGGTCATTCTGCATAACGTCAGGGATAGCAGAAAAAAAGGGCCAAAGCAGTTTTCAAAGCAAACAAAGTTAGCCCTGGCACATTTTCTCAATACAAGTGCCACTGGTGAACAAATTAAAAAGCAGACCTGGAGGTAAACTGTTCATGCAACATTAATTGGGGAAACTTCCTCTATTAATATTCTCAAACTTATACTAATTATGTGATAGCACTCATAGCTATTTTAAAGCATCAAGGGAAGTTAAAATGACAGGCAATACTTTATCCCTCTTGCTGCCTGTACACTTGATGTGCAACAGTCATGTAGAACTTCTGCACCTTTTTGTGGACTCCTTAGATAAGACTTAACAGAAATCTAAGTAGATCCTTGCTTTGATTTGAACACAGCTGAGGACACACCTGACAATTATGTGGCTGTAAAATCATTGTGGTTCAAAGGATGTAGGTCTATACACTTCTGCTACAGGCACAAGGACAAAATTTGCCTCCCACAATGATTTGCAACTGGGGGAAATCAGCCCTCATTCTAATTAAAATATCACTCAGTATAACAAGTTTAAAATACTCAAATGAGAGCAAACAAGCTATTCATTACTGAAATATATATATATAAAAAAAGAAAAGCCTAAAGGAATCATTATTCTTTTTTTTAATTGTATGGGATTATCAGCATCACCTTTATCAAAGAGTAGCTGGAGATACTTTTTTCCAAAAAAAAACAGTGACCTCCTTGCTCTATAATGAGATTTTCTGCTTACTCTGCAATTTAGTCTCTTCTATTTTCTCACTTTAAAAAAGAGGTGAAAAATTAATTTAAGCTTTTTTTTTTTATAAATATGGTTTGTTATGATTTGTTGTCAGTGGGCTTAGCAAGGAAGCAAGGGAAAGCTTTGGAGACTTATGAAAACACCCAAGTCATTTAAGGAAAAACAAATTTAGAGAATGCCACTATTTCTGGACTGTCTTGAAGGTTTCTCCCTTTGAAGGAAATTTTCTTGGTTTGAGAATGTTTTGATTTGTATGCCTTCAATAATTCTCAACAGCAGACAGCATATTATTGAAAGCAAATGTTCATCATAACATACTGAGAAAAATACACATTTTCAGTGCTACTGATTTCAGTACTGTCAGAAATTAATCTTTCCAGCTAGTCAAGAAACATACATACAGTTCTTACATAATCAGGCTGTTGTGCCACAATTCAAAGGCATTTAGATTCTTAATTTCTTAGGGACCAGGAAATGAAGATTTTCTTTCAAAAACTATCAGACTCAAAAATAAGGAGAAAAAACTGTGTTATGCACAGTCTAATGAGACAAATCAGTGAGTGGAAAGGTTCTTGTACAGAATGCTTAGAACTGGCCTGCAAAACTTCAGCTTTGGTTGTGGAGTTGTTTCTCCAGTAAATCAGTAAAAGCCCTAGACTTCCTGGGGATAGGAGCAGGAAAACACTTGGAGGATCCAGTGATTCTGAGTAGTGTGGAAAGGTTATCATCATGGTTCAGTAAACTCGACTATCTAGACAACTACTTGTCCGGCCCCAAGCCAAGGAACAAACAGAAGTCTTTGGGATCCTCGCTATTCACTGAAGCACCACAGCTGGAGCCTCAGAGGAAACAACCACAATTATTTGCAAATGATGGCAAAACCAGTTTCCTGTTGATTCCTTATTCTTGTTGATTATGGATGTTGATTATGGGTGTTGATTATGGATGATAAATCAATGCATTTGAGATGCAAACTTATAGCAAAAGTCAATTATGTGTACTAGATATGGTCTGATCAAATTAGATACTGATAGGAACAGCTGGATCAACGATATTGTTGCCAAAAATAAAAAAACCCACAAAAACCAAAGAGACTTTCTAAAAAATCTGAAAATACTTTTACATTTCAGTCTTGCTCAAGCAACGTTTCTGGCAGTGTTATTAACAAAAATGTAAACAAAAAAGTTTAAGACTATAAAAATTCTTACAGTTTGACCACTAATGGAAACCACGTAAGACTAAAGAAAAAAAAACCACCAGACTTTTAAAATCTCATATATGTAAAGGCTTTTCTTTTTAATGAAACAACTTAAGTGTTTCACAAAGACAAGCTGAAACATAAAGGATGTTTGTAAGGAAATTTTTGGTAAAAAAAAAAAAAGAGCAAAAAAGTACTTCCCTTACCATTCTCACATATCTGACACCACAAAAAGTTACTTGGGGTATCTTGTCAGTAGAAAGTAAGAGTGGAAATGTAGCTAGAGCAAAATGCTTACTCAGTGGGATAACACTGAAGCATATAAAGAGCTTAGGCAGCCGTCAGCCACAGGAAGAATGTTGCAGTAGTTACTGAAGTCCATGTTTATTTAAGTCTGCAACTTTCTGGGTATCTGATGAAGAAAACACAACATCTTGGCCCCGTGTTATATAGAGATCTGTGCTAACTCAGCTCATGTGCCACACCAAGGACTAAATAGGTCATCTCACACTGGATCAGCTGATCAAATTTCCACACAAGGGAATCCAGAAGTATTACGTTTCCAAGCAAAGTCAACTCCACGAAACAGAAGGCCTGGTAAGTGAATGGAAAGAACGGGAGCAGAAAAAGCCACAAATGCCTTAGAAACTTGAAATTATTCAGCTGAGATTTTGAAAACTGCCTAGTGACCCTGAAGTACCATTATACACAACAGAGAAAAGACTTCCCTAAATATGTAGAGCTGTCTTAATATTTAGAAAACATCTCTACAAACACTTATTTAAATTTTAAATGACTACATAAGAAGAAAAATATTGCAAGTGAAATTCAAATCTCTGTTAATCAAGAAAATAACATCTCACTCCCCCTTCCCTTTGTGTATAAGGGCCTAAGACAGATTCTAAATAAAGGGCATATAACCTCTGATTCTATTAATATTTAGTTTTCCTTATCCTAGATTACAAAAAATGTTTTGCCACCCAATGACATGATCATGATAGGAGCCTCAATCCCTTCTAGTTTCCATTCTGTTTTATATTCCTCAGCTGACAAAACTACATGAGCACCAGTCCATGACTGAGGGGAGGGGGGAACTAAACATTAATATATACTGAAATGTTGCCAAAAAAATCCTTAACTAGTAAGATTATACTAGTGAAGACCAAATATGTCTCAATTTATCCTGCTAGAGGGCACAAGAAGCAAGCTTTCTGTGTCTTGGTAATGTCGTTCAACATGGATTATTAGCCTTTATTGACGGTTAAGAATCTGATTCATCACCTGAATCACAATCCTGAAAAATTCTGTGAAAAAAATACCAAAGGCCTAGTGGTGCTTTAATGGGATGATTTAAAAATGGTGGCTTTTTGTGGACACTTCTAGCAGTTGAAAATCTAGCCAAAGGCATAGTGTGGCTGAGCAGAGGGAACAGACTCAGCCACCTCTGACTAAATGAATGCTAAATGCCACAAAGTCTGATAACGAGCCATGCCTTGTTTTCTTTTTTCCCCCCCGTCTTTGATCACACAATTCTAGTTTAGCTGTTTTTTTCCGAAGAAAAGTAAGAGTCTATTTTCTACTCTTCTGTGAAATAAATAATCATGAAGAACCTAAGGACACAAAGCTAAAAAAAAGAGATGATCTGCTATTACTAAAATGACACCTAATGGTACTAATTTAAAGCTGTATGCTGAGTTTTTCCAGATAATCATCTTTCCAGCAGGTCTACAGTTTCACCAGTTTCTGTGTTCCAGTGTTGGGAAGTGAGATATCTTTTATTATTATTTCTATTTACAGCACAGAAGTCACTACATAAATTTGTCAGCACGCTGTTGAATTTCTATTTAATTTCTTTTAAAGACTTTGCATTTCATGGAAAACTTTTGCTTTCATATTTATACCTTTTAAGAAAATTGGCCTCATATGCGAAAATCTGTCAAACCTTCTACCTCTAAAACCTTTTAGTTTTTGCTGAATTCTATTAGAAGTACAGAAGGCAAACAAAAAGCAGTATTTTTTTTTCCTTGCAAACAGATTGTTCTGACAACCACAGTAGCAGTTTCTGTGTATTCTAGCATCTGCTGAGACACAAAAACAATTAGGGTGAAATCACAGCTCTAATTAAGATAAGGTGCTTGACTTCAACAAGGGTTGTGATTTCACTCTCGGAATTCTAATTTGGGAACTGTTTGCGCAGTTAAACATGTGGCACAGAGAGACTGGCATCATCTACACAGTGCATATGCCATCTGTATGCTCACACTGGAACAAGTAGCCATTTTCTACAATTTAATTCCCTTCAGTTGCAATCTGGATAACTTTGTGAGCAGAAGGGAATTAAACACTGCTGTGCAAAAACCACAACACCAACTTTCCAGTTCAACAAGAAGTAACTCCAAATCTGTTTTCCTTCTGTGATGACATATACCATCTTTTCAGGGAAACATGATATTTAGCCACATGTAACTGTTACACACAACCACCACAAATTTACCTCAACAGGGTTATACAGAAACAGGTTCTTCAATTAACCCTTAACAGCCCAAAGCAGCAATATAATATTTAAAAAGGCCTGAAAACCACGAGGATTGTTCCTCAGCTTAGGAACTTTAACAGACTTCCTGAAGAACAAGTTTAAATGGTCTTTTTTTTTTTTTTTAAAGGGGCTTCCTAAGTGCATGAGTTGAGGATCCCCTTTCCTATTTTTTTTTTAAATAGGCTGTAAAGAGTTAGTTAAGGTGCTGATGAGATGAATATGAAGGCAGGGCTGAGTAGGTAGGTGGGACCTACTCGTGTTCCGTTATCTTTGTTGTAAAATTGGTGTGCGTGATCTAACAGGACAGGCAGAAACAATTTCCCAGAAAGCAGTAACATCCAGCCATCAGCAGGCAGTTAGTTACAGGACTGAGGGAGAAACGGGATGGCTCATTAAATTCATTACCTCACAGGATGAAGATTGCGTGCGATAACTCGGCACAATCTTAAAGGTAATACTTCCACGCATTTCCCTCTGCAAAGAGAGAAGCACTTGTAAGACACTGAAGAGAAAATCTCCAAATCACTATTGCTTGAAAGGAAAATATCACTGTTAGAGAGCAGCAGCATGTTTTCCTGTAGTAAATATTCAGAAAAGCTAAAATGATGCAGCTAAGTTGTCATTTCACCTATAAACAAACATTTAAATCATCTCATTAATCTAAAGGATAAACATACA
This sequence comes from Lophotriccus pileatus, assembly GCA_035583135.1. Classification (NCBI taxonomy): domain Eukaryota; kingdom Metazoa; phylum Chordata; class Aves; order Passeriformes; family Tyrannidae; genus Lophotriccus; species Lophotriccus pileatus. The sequence continues at coordinate 109,094,487 of JAWWES010000001.1, forward strand.
TTATCAGTTTGTTTGCCTGACCAGGTTTTCAGTGCCTAGAACCCAGAACTGTATTTCAGTGCGAGAGATTCAGAGATGTGTAGGTTTCTTCCATGCCAATCTTTTCTTTGTAGCTATATTCCCCGTGATCCACAGAGACTTTGCCACTAAAGTGGCATTTTCTTCCCTTTCATACATGTTAAATAGCAAAACTGTATTCACAATTTCTGGAAAGCTTCATGTTACAGTAGTAAAGGTAGAAATGTCAAAATTGGACTTTCGCCAAAACAGAACACGGAGTCTGCTGGTTTGCATTTACTATAGTGTAAGAATATTGATAACAAGTAGCAACTGCAGAATGGCAGCAGATTGTGGCAACATATTGTCTTAAATAACAATCTGAATATTAGTTTGCCACTACATGGCTGACAACTGCAGAACTTGATCTGGGCAGAAATCACTTCAAGTAATTTCAGAGTTTTAACCCCTTCTCTCTTTGGCTGGCTTGCTGTGTCCCCCAAAAATCCTATGTGCCTGGACTCCCTTTAAGCTTGTCTATATGGCTCTGGACACAACAAAAGGATTAGGGATACCATCCAAGATCCCAAGGTTAGGGTTGCAGGCAGAAAAATGTACAAGTGTTATGGAATATCAAACTGACTCTACCAGCAAGGGCCAAAATGGAGTTTTCTTGGAAAAAGACAGACTGAGCTCCAAACATCGTTTTAAATTTTGTAACATCAATAACCACGAGCACAACAGTTATAAACTGAAAGAAGGGTGGGTTCCAGCTCCATGTAAAGAACACATTTTCCCTATAATGATAATTAAGCACTGCAACAGGGTGCCCAAAGAAGCACCTCTCCTGTCAAATGTCTGTCCTTGGATATTTTCCAGGTTTAACCAGGCAAAGCCCCTGAGCAACCTGGGCTGTATTCAGTGTTGACCCTGCTTTGTGCAGGAGCCTGGACTGGAGACCTCCTGAGGTTACTTCCAATATTAATGGTTCTGTGATTTATTGTTCCTGTATTTGTGGAGCAACGATACCAACAGTCAAGAACACCTTATTTTCTCTCAAAGTCTAGTCAGTGACTACACCTGGTGTAGACTCAACATTTAAAATAAGGGCATGGCTGAGCAACTTGATCTAGCTGGAGATGTCCCTGCTCATTGCAGGGAGGTTGGGCTACATGGCCTTTAAAGGTCCCTTCCAACCCAAACTATTCTGTGATTCATCTTTATAGACTAACTTGGGATGAGTAATAGGAGGAAAGCAGTAGTTTTGCTGTTATGATTACAAGAGACAAGAGAAGAAACTCCTGCATTTCAATGAACAAAACTCAGACATAGGGAAAAACTTTGTAAAATGTAGAAGAGTTATACATGAAAGTCAATTGCCTGGAGAGTTTTGGGAACCTCCATTAGCCACGTTTTTTTTAAGAGCTGGCTAGACATACACCTGTCAGGAATGGCTGGGTGTGAATGATCCTTTCTGTGGGACTAAACGGAATAAATAAAATTACACCTGAACCAGCCCAGGGTAGAAGGTTCAAAAAAGCCACTATTTAAAACAGGGGAGAGCCTGTAGAAGGCTTTAATAGCTGAACACATGAACTCTTTCATTACGTGCCTATGTAGCCTATTGAGAAGAGAAGAAAAAAGGGGAAGTCAGAACACAATTACATAAAAGTTTTGTCTAAATAAGACAGGCACTTTTATAGAGAAGATGAGAAAGATTTCAGGCACTTACAAGCATTTTTTGTAGTTGTTCTACAGTTTGATTTGCCACACTGATTCCGTTTATTTCTCTGATTTCATCGCCTACATGTAGCGTACCTGCAGAGTTAACAAAACACACAATCACCTCAAACATGCTTTTGCAATTTGGGATAACTGTAAGACAGTTCTAATATTCACACAAAGGCATAAATATAAAACAACATCAGTATAATTTTTTGGTCAGATCCAGAAAAGGACTTTGTATTAGCTGCCAAAGATTACACATCTGTCTTTCAGAGTGCAGTGAATACACCCACAGGAGATGCACAGGCACGCTATAAAGTCCATGGGTAAAACATCAGTCCCTTACAAGGACACTGCAGAAACCCCACACACTGAAAAGCAAGTCACCAGCAACTTTTCAGCTGGAAATGTTCAACAGAGATATTCAAACATTTTATCAGATGATTATTTAATGAAGTTTGGCTTCTGCACAAAGTCTCGGTTTTATCTGTCAGACCTCTGTATTTTTTAATTTCTCTGATCTTGATTTGCCATAGTTACAGCATGCATTTTCTGTACGTACACATGACTTAAGCCTGAATGCAAATGATTGGTGTCAGATGATGGAACAAACACCTGCTTGGCTTAGGCAAGTCATAAACTGGAATAGGATGCTACAACGTGGCTCTAAGGCACTATAAAAGCTCAACAGGGAGAAGCAGCAAATGAATTATCTTCAGGATTAGAAGCAACCTAGGAGGCTTTTTGAATGATAATTTCTGACTTAAGTAGCTCAACTCCCCCTAATTCTCTAGCAGTTCTCGCAAAAACCCTTCCATGGTTTATTATTAGTCAAAAGAGGGTTTCCATAGAAAATGAAATATGACAAGACCATTTACTTCATATACATTCCTTTCTGCTGTGTGATTTAATGAATCTGTGCAACTATACTCTTCTAAATACTGTACCACATACAATTCCTGTACCTGTTATAAATAATCTTACTCTGAAAACAAGGAACTGGCAAACATTTCCTAAACCAAAACATATCTGTAGAAAATTACCTGAAAAAATGCCAATCAACTACAACCCTGGAAAATCCTTAAAATTCTTTTTCTGAACAAAATTGTTTTTCCAAAGAATACCATGGAAGCAAAATTGGTACAAACATAAGGAAATCAAACGGTGTGCCTGCTAAACACAAGCACAGCCTGAACCAAGGAGAAGAATCCTGAAAAGCTCTGTTGCTCTGATTCCCACTGGTCTCTCTTCTGTGAAATAGAAGCTCACTTGGCAGTGCTATAGGAGAGAGCCCAGAGTTTACAAAAACTTTCAGTACTCTCAAGAGTAACTTGTTCAGCCGAATTGAATAGTCTGAACAATTCAACAGGGGCTGATCTGCTGATAGTGAAATTATAAAAGGGGACTAATCACAATTTTTCTCCCAGTTTTCTCTTCAGTGGAAAAATTATCACAGTTAATAGTTCCCTGAATGTGAATCCAGCAGTCCTGCATCTGAATTTCAAATTAATCCAGTTCACATCTAGAATATTAATGACCAAATCTCTAGTGAAACACTTTGAAAGTTCAGTTTTGTCAGACTTTCTGAGGAAAGCATTCTTTAAAAATTATTTAAAAAAAAAAAAAAAAAAGGGCTCTGTTGACTCCATCATGCCAAAATTTAACTGTGTTTGAAATAAGTGTAATTGTTCTTAAACAATAACACTGAATCAGAAAGATCATATTAGCTGGAATAATATACAGATTCTTTGTCATTATTCAAAACATAAATCTGATGGAATTAAGTATTAGAACGAGAATCAGATTCAGGAATATCCCTGCATCAAATCATTGCAATAGTGCAGTAAATAAAATTCCCTCTTCTGGAGCCTTTCCTGTTTCTGCTACTCTGACAGAAGTGAATATTGTCATGTTCATGACTGTAAAGGAACAGTACACATAAACACTGGGAATAAAATATGGATATTAGCAGTAGATGATCATTCTCTTTTGTGGGGGTGGATGCACTGATAAACCATAGGAAGATGTTCTCCATTTGAGGGGAGAGTGGTTTATCATTTGCAGAAACATTTTACTCTTTAAAAATACTGTTGTTGGAAAAGTGTTCTTGACATCTTTGAATAATGAGCCTCCTTTAACATTTGAAACCCCCACGATACCCTTGCTCAACCAGACTTTGGCTGGTTTTGGTTCCTTTTCTATTGACAGTGCAGTGTTTATTTACAGCTTAAGCTATTCAGGACTTATTGCTATGTAACACATCTGTAATAGCAAAGAATGGATATATCTCTGAAAGGAAACTATTTCCTCCTTTGTCTTTGCAAGAAAGAGTGAGGACAGTTTGAGGAAGTGCATGCTTTTGCTCTGCACAGAAGTATGAGAAATCCCACCCTCTTAGGAAGAAGACAGAACAAAATCTTGGATTCCCTATTTGGAAACATGTTTAGTAGCCATAAGTTAAAGCACAGACTCAAAGGTGAAAGTTAAGCTTGAGATCTATGATACAATTCATTTACTTGTCCTAAGGAAGCAGACAAGTCAATAAAAAGACAACTTTTAATGACTGAAACTGGTGTTTCATTTCCATTGAGCTGAATCCTCGGGAAGGTGCAAGTAGATAGAATCTTTAAAAGCCTCTCTTCCCACTTTAACTCCCCCACCTTTTGAATAAGAACAATTATAATCAGCAGGATTAGATACAGCTGCCACAGAGACAGGAGGCTACTTCACAGCAGCTATTTTGTGATTGGGAATTATGTAGTTTGTACTTAATATTGCTGAAATTACACAGTTCCTGTAACCCTCCCAGTATGTTTATTATCTACTCATTGCTGTTATTGCCTGGCAGTTTTCCATCTAGCAGACAGCAGAAAAAATGACACAACACCCCCCCAAAAATCAATATGAGCCACAGACCTTATCAATAGTATTCAAAGATGGTGCTCGAGATCACCGTCAAATTACATTTGCATTGTTTGCATTCAATAAAAACATTCTAAATAAAGGCATGTTGAATGAAGAAGAGAAGCCAAGAGGCATCTAGAGCACTAACAAAACTGGAAGCATTAAAAAATAATGAGATGGCAATACTGAAGTATACTTCATTTTCAAACCAGACCTATGGACAGAAGAGCTACATTAGTGAGACGAAGCACACAGAGGAAAAGGTTATATTTCCAAAACCTTTAGAAATAAGAGACACTGCATAATGAAAAAGAGCAGAGTTTTAATGGGCACAGTTGGACTTAAAAAAAGGTTTTAAAAGTTTTATTAACCTCATTATGGAACAGTCATGTGAAACAATACTCTGCAAAGCATCAGCACTACCTAAGCAGAGTTGAAAGAAAACCTTCTTCCTGTGAATCTTAGAGCAATCTCTTTTTAAAACTCATTTTTAGATGCCAAATAAATTTTGATTTAAAAGTCCCTCTAAAAAATATAGGTCTATCTGAATTGCATCTTTGATTGTATGAAATCTTTTCTTTTTCCTGCTTCTTGACAGGTTTTACCAATATACATGAGCTGAAGTGAATGCATGTTTTCTCTTCCTAATTGCCTGCTCCAAGGTTCCTCTGGAATAGAACAGTAGGTTAGAGGGAACTTTGGGGTGAAAATGATGAAAACTTTTGTGTTCATCAAAAGAAAAAGATGGCAGTCCAAAAAAGTTCAAGTAACCCTTTTAAGGGTGCACTCCAAACTTGCAGGCAGCAACACAGCAGGAAAGTTCATCTGTTTAAAGTGGGAGAAAACCCTGTTATTTTTGACACGTCTGGAAACACAAAGTAGAATAAAGGAGAAAAGTTGAGATGAGAAAAAAATGTATGTTTGCACAGTTTCTTATAGCAGTAAAAACTGAAAAAAAAGAGTCAAGGTCCAGGCAGAAGTAATATTTTTATTTCAAAAAACAGTTTTGTGAGCCTCAACTTAAAATATACAAAGATCCTCAAGAATTGTAAGACCTAAATGAAACTCAATGAGCCCTGACCTCAAAACACTGGCAGACATCTGGAAGGTAACTAAAGCAATTAGCAGAGTCCATCCAGATACAGAGGTGCACTGCTAAGGAATAGCAGCCATCAAAATGAGGAGTACGTACCATTACACACTTTGTACAAAACTACTGTGTTTGAAGACAAAACTGCTCATGAGATATGATTACCTTGCCGATGAATCATTCCTCCGTGCATAATTCTTGCCACAATGCAATGGTTCAGCTCATTCATTTTTAAAGTGATTCCCTGGAAAAAAAGAGAAATGTTTATACTTTTTAAAAATAAACCACTAAGCACTGTGATTCTTGAGTGGTTGAGAACAGTCACTTTTCCTAAAAGCTTGAAGGCAGGGTATAGATTTTAAGGTTAAAACAAAATTTTTGTCACTCAAATATGGGCAGTGAAAACAGATACTATTTATAAGTGAAGATGGAATACTTCAACTTAAAAGCATCTAAGATTCTGGTTTGTTAAAGATGTGAGTTTGCATTGAACTGTGAAGTGACCAGTTTGGTTTAAAGCATAATTTGCTACAACTACTACAAGGTTGATTTAAACAAAACCAGCTCTAGAGGAACAGTAGGAACGCTCATACAGCATTTCAAATTGAGAACACAGACAGGAGGACAATAACGTACAGTGGCTGCTGAACTAGTCCAGTCTATTGGCAACCCTACTGCAAAGGGCAGAACTATCACCAAGATCATTACAATGCTGGTCTTCACCAGCCCAGAGTCGAGAAAAGCCCTGAGGTTCCGTCCATACCATTGGTTCATCCGTGTTCTTCTGGAACTGCACCAGCCGAACCCGCGTTACATTCTCCATATCCATGTCGCCGTTGGCGCTCTCCGGAGAATCTCCGTTTAAGTATGGAGAGGTGGGAGGAGGGGTGACCCTCAGCGCTTCGTCACTGTAAACTTCATGTGCCACTACATCATGAGTTTGAAGTAAGGCCTAGAGGAGATTATGGAAACAAAATATCAGATGTGCATCACCTCCGATGTTCCCTGCTCATTGCTTCTAAGTATTTTTGAAGCTTATCAGAAATTAAAGGACATCCAGGATATTTGTGCCTCACTTTCTATATAGAAACTTTTGCCTCGAAGGAGCCGAAGATAAACTTCAACAGACTGTAAATGAAGGCGGACATACTCAGCATTTAAAATCAGCATGAGCTAACACAGTTTTTTACTGTAGATACATCAATGAGAATGATGCTGCCTCCCTCTCCCTCACCTTCTCAACAGCTGCAAAGTGCCAAAATGAAGCCATCTTTATATGCACAAACATAGAATTAGGAATTTACCCTTCTGAGCAAACTATTCCATAACAATTATTCTATTAAAATGCAAAGGTATTCAGATCCCATGGTATTTCATTCTAATAAAGGCAGAGTGTGGATCAGTACTGACTGAAAGAATGAAATACTGCGGTTTTTTGTTTACTAGCATAATTGCTTCTGTACTCTCCCCTACCCCTAGAACAGGGACACAGCACCACCACACTGCGTTCCAAACGCTTGATAAACATTGCATTTTTTGTAAAATTGTAAAACTTGTAAACCAACAAACTGCTCAAATGCTACTTCATTAGGTTTGTTGTTTCTTGATGCAAAAAATGATACAACACATAGTTGATCAAATGTATTGAAATATCTTTGATAAGCAAAAAAAACAACCAACTGTGTAAGAACTCTAAGCTGGGGCTAAGACATGAAGCTTGTTTAATTCTAAAAAGTGTAACAGATAATATGAGATAAAAGTTGGACAAAGCATAAATATTAGCAAAACAGTGTTCAGTAGGACCAGGCTTTTTTTATGCAATATTCCACTGCTCATCAGGATATCTTCAAGAGCCACACAGTCCATTTCACATTTGCATTCAGCTCTTAAGAATGAGTATATTATAGACAATTTGCTTCTGTCCAAAAACTAAATCCAGTTTATATGTGAACATTCTGGCTCTACTCCTACACTAATCAAGGACAGAAATACATCTGCCTTTATACCCAAATGGATGGGTTTCCCAGATAAGGACTGATAAATCCAGTCTAGTTCCTATAATATCTCTATAAAAGCAGAAGTATGAGCCACCACTGCTGTTAGGTCAATCTGTATTATAGTTATCATCGTTTTAATTTTCATTTAAATGCTCAGAGCTCTTAGCTTGCAAAACTCACCAGTCTTGCAAGGCTTGAGATTGACCATCTAGAATATGTTCTGGCAGAGAACTCTGACTCTGCAACATCTTAGTCTTCAGTTAAAGTGTTTATGCCAAACTTACACTGCAAAAAGTACCAAAAAAATCCCTAGAAGAGGTATTTCTGAAGTGGAACCCAAGGCAGAAATGAGGTTTTTATGGCCTCTACAAAGTCCTAAATTTGTTCCCAAGGCAGCACTTCTGAAGTGTACCATGTTATAAAAGATAATTTCACTATAGTTGGGAATTCAGCATTATAACGATGGAATGGAATTCCCTAAACTAACAACGCTCTGCCCACATTCCCTCCTGTTCCTCTAGTCTTTCAAGCCCACCTACACAATTACTATTTTTAGTTAAATACTAACCTGTATCTGCACTTTCTATTTTTCAGCTTATTTTGACAACCACTAAGCTAAAACTTGCAGCAATTCCTCTGCATTAGTCTGCACTACTGAAGCAACATTTTATATTAGAGATCTGGGCCATACACGTAAGTTAAACCACTTCAGCAAGATTTACATAAAATTTGATTTATTTTATTGGGTGTCAATTTATGTGTGAATACTCCAATGAGGGTTTAGGAATTTAGTTTAAATCTCATTCCAGTATCTGAAGACTGTTTGCAGTTGTCCCAAATACGAAGAGAGCTGCTGTAACAAAAAGCATCCATTGTAGGAGTGAGTGTGGTCTTGGCTCTGTAACAGAGTAGGATGATCTTCTGTGATTCCTTCAGTTCAACCTACTCAAAGCTACTTATTCAACTTCACCATCCCTGGAGGTATTTAAAAGTCATGTAGATGTGGAGCTTAGGGACATGGTTTAGTGGTGGACTTGGCAGTTCAGACTCGATGATCCTGGAGGTCTGTTCCAACCTAAACAATTCTGTGATTCTACGGCCCCTGTAAATGTTACACTCTCCAGGCTTTAAAATTACATTTCTTATGTAACTCAGGGCCTTACATTTGTTTCACATCAAACATTTGCCTTGCTTGCTACTATTTTTAGCAATAATATGCACCTTGTAGGAGGTTAAAATAGGGTAGTTTGAACATTATTAAAGGCTGATAATTATACTACATGACTTCTGAATGTGTTAACAAAAATTAACACAAATTCAGATACACCAAACCTTAAAGTACAGCAAGCTCAATTTAAATATAGGAAAAATTTAATCAAAAGACTGCTATTGACTTTACTTAAAGATATTTGTTTTCTGTTAATTTAGATTTTATTTCCTGTCTCTTTTTCCTTTGCAGTACAAGATGATCTTGCTAAAAATAAATTTAATGAGAACAACTGCTTTCTAGCATATTGCAGGATCACTGTCTGCAGAGAAGAGCGTAGGAAGGCACATGATGATGGATAAAACTTCAATATGTAATTAAGTAAAAGTCTCCTAGAACAGCAAATGCTTAAACTGCTGCAATATACCAAACATACATAATAGAATCTTCTAGAGATGAAACTGGCATGTTTGAAAAACTACTGTAAGTTGTGTAATGGAATAAAACCTCCTTGACACGTGTACGTAACAAATGAGGTACTTGATAGTATTTGAAAAGAATTCTTAAATTAATTAGCTGCTGAAAGACATATATACAAAATTTACATACATTTCTTTAAATTGCTAATCATATACAGATTAAATTAATAATTTATTCCTGTACCCATAAGACACGTGAGGGTAAAAGAGAACCAAAGCAACAAAACCCCTCGAACTCAAAGATCTCAGTTAAAACACATACTTTATTGCCTTTGGTTCTGTACAGGCCTGCACAGTCTAACCCACTAACAC